>JAPYYX010002733.1:0-22592 GCA_030522605.1 Cremastinae sp. B BG-2022a
TTTGTTTCCTTCAATTGTGATTAAAAAACGAAAAATTCAGCATATTTAAACCTTGGAATCGGAAATTTTTCTTAAGTACCCCGTTTTGCCCCCCCCCCCTTCCCCTATTTATTATTTTTATTATTTCATCTTTAAATTTCATTTAAAAAACTTTACACGATAACAATAATTATAAATAATATTTAAAAAATATAAATTTTAATTAAAATATTCATTATGTGGAACAAAAAATTGAAAAATCATTTTTTTTTTTTTTTTTTTTTTTTTTTTTTTTTTTTTTTTTTTTTTTTTTTTTTTTTTTTTTTTTTTTTTTTTTTTTTTTTGTTTACAAACACACGAACAAAGCAGCTGCGGTGGAAACCTCTTGCAGATTTCCATGGGGGCATTTTCATTTTCTTTCTTCGATGAGGGGAAAAACGAACGTGGGCAAAATACACCCTCGCGCGCGCATATAAGCTTTGGCGCCCCCCGTTCGTGCCGCACGCCGAGTGTACACGACAGTGCATCGAACATGTGACCGATGGCGCTTCCACGAGGGGATGAAAAACACGTTCCGAAAATTCTCTGGAAAACAGGAAAATAATTAATTCAGAAATGATGAGCTGTCGACCACGATGAAAAAGCGTTCGCAACTAAATCTCTGTGAGAAAAAAAATGTCAGGACGTATACGTAAATATTTAATAAAATGTTTTGTCATGTGAAAGATTATGACCGAATTATTTTAACTATTGTAGGATAATTTAATTCTATCTGAATAATTTAACAAAAAAAATTCGAAAAAAATTAAATTTTTATTAAAAAATATAAATTTTATGGAAAATGTATTTATAAATTTTATTCGATATGAAAATTATAATGACGACTTAAATTTAGTAAAAAAAAATTAAATGCGTATATTGAAATCGATAAATTTTTTACACGAAGGAAATTCTTAATTTATTTTTCAATTAAATAAATTATGAAATATTTACACAATACGAATTGTATTATTATACACAAAATTTATGATTTTGTTTGCTGATGTTTGAATTTCATGAATAAGGAAAAAAATTATAAAATTTTAATGAAAAAATATTCTCAGAAAGTGAAAATTATCGTATTGCAAATATTGAACATCTCTTCGCTCGAATGAGTAAACGAAAGCGCCAGGTGTGAGAATCTTTCGCGGTCCAACTACGTTCGATCGAGTTTCAATGCACATCAGCGAGGAGGAAAAATTCTGTCGCCTCTGCTCCTAGGGCAGTTAGAATTTCAGCAAATATCCAGATGGATTTTCCTTGTCGAAGCAAGAATAAGTGCGAGAGTCTCCCTTCGATGTCAATCGCTATTGAACCGCGTCCATTCTCTATCCCTATTTATATAAAATCGAGAAAAGAATGGCATCAAAGAAACGGTTGAGAGGGAAAGCGAAACGCAATTCGATCTGAATCAAAAGTCACGAATTTCATTTTTGAAACGTCTGAAAATTCATCAATAAATAAAATCATAATTAACAAAAAAATGGATACTTGTGTACAATTTTATGATTAAAAATTTGTAAAAAATGAAAATTTGTGTTTTAATAAATTTCGAAAATTAACAAAAAAATTCTAAATTCCTTTAGAATTTATATTTAACATGTACGTATAAATAATTTACAAATTGAACATAAAAATACATCAAACTCTTGCCACGAGTCAAAAATTTATGAAATAAATTAATTAAAATTAAAATTAAGTCAATTTTTATAGAAAAATCCATAAACACGTGAAAGGTTAGCAAATTTCTAATTAAATTGTATCAATAATGTTAATATCAAAATTATTAGTGTACGAATTTATAAATAATTTTAAAATTAGTATAGTTGAGCCTGGAAACGATTTTGCCCAAGACCTTCGATGCTTCGAGGAAGATTCTCGCGTTCTCGCGAGGCATAAAAATCGCTCGCGTGGGACCTCGGGGATAACCACCCTACATCAATTCTCTCTTCCTCGAATCGCAACGACTAGCAACGAATCTCCGTCGAGGATCTCAAGGACGAGAGCTCGCTCCCATGTGCCACTTTCTCCCTCTAGCTCACTTTGCAGCTTACTCAAAGGATTGAATTTATATTCATAAATATGTGCAAACATACGCGTGCAGAAATATGTAAATCATTTTTCTGATTTCTTTCAGTATGAAGCTCTGAAGCCAGGACGGAATGATTAGAAAATTCGCAGACTAACAATAATTTTCAACTAAATTTTATCTTTTTTTTTGCTGAATTTTTATTTAAAAATGTTTTTGGAAACTGAGACAAAATTGTCAAAAATTAAAATGTGGTACAATTTAAATTATGAAGACGATGACACTCAAATTCATTTTTCATAAATAAAGTTCGAATTATATAGAAAAAGTAATTTTGTAAATTTTATTATTGATTACTTCAAATTTATTTAAAAATGTTTTCGAGGATTTATACTATTGTCAAAAATTAAAACGTGATAAAATTTAAGTTATGAAGACGATAAAGCTCAAATTCATTCTTCACAAATAAATTTCTAACCATCATTAAAAAGTGTCCTATTTGCCACGCAGACTAACCTCAATTTTATACTGAATTTCATCATTTTTTTACTCAAATTTTATTTAAAAATGTTTTTGGGAACTGAGACAAAATTGTCAAAAATTAAAATGTGGTAAAATTTAAATTATAAAGACGATGACACTCAAATTCATTTTTCATAAATAAAGTTCGAATTATATTGAAAAAGTAATTTTGTATTTTTTACTTGAAATTTGTTTAAAATTTTTTTCGAGGATTTAGACTATCATCAAAAATTAAAACGTGATAAAATTTAAGTTATGAAGACGATAAAGCTCAAATTCATTCTTCATGTAAATAAATTCCTAACCATAATTAAAGTTCATATTTGCCACGCTGACTAACCTTAATTTTCAACTAAATTTCATCATTTTCTTACTTAAATTTTATTTAAAAATATAGTTAAGAACTAAGTCAATTCCCAAAAATGAAAACATGGTAAAATATAAAAGTTATGTTGACGATAAACTCATTCTTCATAAATATATTTCAAATTCCATTTTAAAAATTCAATATTTAATTATTTTTATTATATTAATAGCAATTTTGGTTTCGAGAAAATGACTGAGATAATACATTTTATAAAATTTAAAAAAATATCACTAATCAATGAAGATTAAAAAACATTCGAGTTTCAAAACACTTGAAAATCCTTTCACGAAGAATGAAAAAAAACATCTGCCCGTAATTCGTAACTTCCTTCAATAAACAGTGATACATAATTGCAAGGAATAATTCTTCTGGTCGCCTGAGCGTCACGGATGGCTTTCTAAATCCGCCGTTAATTTCGCGATAATCGATATTTCATGCGGGAATAAGTGGAGCTCTATAAAATTCAAATCTCTGCTAATTTTATTTGCATGAGAATGAGCTCGAGTGGCTAGTACCGTGTACAATGGATACACGTGTGATACATTTGCTGGAATCAACGTGGAAACGAGCTGAGGCTGCGCAGAGATGAGGAGAAGAAGAAATGAGAGGAGAGAAGAAAAAGTAAGACAGAAAAAACGAAAAAAAAAAAGAAAAAAGACATGACGATTCGTGTACGAGAGGGGCTCGTTTTGGTAGCTCGAAAAAGAGGGACCTGGAAAACCGGAAGCGGCCAAAACTGAATTAGAACTAGACGCGGTATCTCGAATCGATACAAGCGCGATCTCTATAAAAATTTTATTTTTTTTTCTCTCTCTCTCTCTCTTCCTCCTTCTCTTTCTCGCTCGCACGATCTTTTTCTCCGTCTCTCAAGGCTCTTCATTGAGAAACGAGCGGAGTCCGCACGCTTACGAGGGATCGCGACTCGAAACTGGGCCCTTGAAGTTTGCGAAACCCTTTTGGAGGGGGATGCACCGCGAGATTCGTTGTTCTCGAAACACCGTGTAGAGATTCTGCAGCGCTGAAGAAAGAGACTTCAAGAGGGAGAAAAAGTGAGAGAGATGGTGAGAGGGAGAGATGAGAGAGAGAGAGAGAGAGAGAGAGAGAGAGAGAGAGAGAGAGAGAGAGAGAGAGAGAGAGAGAGAGAGAGAGAGAGAGAGAGAGAGAAGAGAGGAGAGATGAGAGAAAAAGAGAGAGAGGGATAGATAAGTTTCTAAAACTTTACTGAGAACACGACCCGCAGACCAGAGTCCTCTACAGGGATAGTGAACAAAAGCAAAAGTGAAACAAATCTCGCGTGCACACGTTCCACGTATTCTCACATATATTCAGCCCCTATACGAATTGAAAAAGGAGTGTAGAGATATTTCTGCACACAATGTTTCTTCGTGGTAGAGAAATTGTTCGTTTGAGTTAATTTACAATTTTTTAAAATAAATTATTTAAAAAATAGGTTAGCTAAAAGAGTATTGCACGGAAATTAAAAAAAAAAAGTTAAAAATTGATTTATTTTTGAAGTATCGGAATTTTTAGAGATAGAAATATTATGCAATTATGTAATAAAAAATACAAATTTATTTATAAAGTAGCCATTGTGAAAAATATTGTACTCACAAAATTGAAAAAAGTATAAAATTGATGGATTCATTTTTAAAAAATCGAAATTTTCAGACAAACAAAAATTATGCAATTAATTATAAGAAAATAACAATTCAAAAATTCTTTATTTATAAAATAACCATCCAGAGAAAAAAAAATTAGAATATTTGTTAAATGTACTCTAAACCTAAATCTAAAAAAATTAAATTGAATTAATATCAAACAGTCTAACACTTTTTTACAACTCAATTAATTCAAACACCCTCTCAATTATAAACAAAAAAATATTTTTATCTGCAAAATAATAAACAAATACAAAATAATTTGTCAAACGTGACTATAAATTTAATAATTCTTCATGCATTTACCCTCGATTTTTATTCAAATCCCATTTGAATGCGCCCGGTAAAAAATTTTGCAAAATTGCTATTCGCGCGCGGGCGAGCAAAAAGCTAGCGCGAGAGGCCTCGCCGATGCTAACCAGGGAGCGAAAAGAGAGACGAAGAACCTTAGCAACAAAGAGGGAAAAGAAACAGAGAGGGAAAAACCGATAGACGCGGAGAGAAGGAACGAGAAGGAGAGAGGAAAAAAATTTTTAGCAGCAGAGTGCAAAACCGGCGTGCGAATATTTCTGCCAATGGGAACGAGAGGCGGGAGTCATGAGGCTCCCACGTGGTGCCGTGACCGTCCAATGGGGTTAGAAGAATTCGCGAATTTCAAAGCGGGGCCCTGGCGCGGCTTGTCGCGTCCATCGGGGCCTCGCGAAAGACCGAAAGAAAAAGAAGAGAGGAATGAAAGGCGAATGAAAAAAGAAGAGGAGAATAGAAAAGAGAGAGAGAGCGCAAGCGAGCGAACGAACCGAGAGAGAAAGAAAAATAAGTAGACGAACCAAAGCAAAAGACAGAGAGGGACGAGGATGAAGATGAAGAAGAAGAAGAAGAAGAAAGGAAAAAAAGCGAACTGCGAGCGAAAAAGAAAAAAAAAGAGAGGAAGGAAAAAAAAACGAGTTTGCATCGCATAGCGCGTCGTCCGAAGCCGAGCAGGAGAGCTAGCGGACGCGAGCCAGCCGTGCTCGAGTGCCAGAAGTGCTGGAAGTAGAGTCCAGGCTACTTGCTGCTGCTGCAAACGTGCTCTCCTCTCTCCGCGGCTCATTTCGCCAACACTTTAAAATTCTCCGCTTTATCTTAAACGTCCGGCAAGAGGGAAAACACACTTCGCGAATAACCGCGCCAGGACGAGGAGCGCAAGAGACGTCACTCGTAATCGGTACCGAGAAGGACACGCGAGTGATCAGTTATTAAATTTTCCTGAAGACGATCTAAAAATTAAAAAAAAAATAAATAAAAACAATAAATTTTTTAGTTCGATAAATCGAGATCGAGATCGAGATCGGCAAGTGCGGTGCGAGAAAATCGGTAACGCGAGGATCGTTGATGACGACACGAGAGCAATGAGGAAGGAGAATTTCGTCGAATAATTGACTCTCGAAGGATCGAGCGCAATCGCGAGCGCGATCGAGATCGGTGTGTGCGCGAAAAAAAAAGCCGATCGGCACGTGACAACTCGAAAATTTACGCTGAGGAAAAAATAAACGCTGAAATAATCGTCGAAGGCAGAGGAGGAAAATAAAACGAGAGAATAATTCGCGCGTGCACGTGCGTAATTACCGATCTCTCAATTAATAAATCTCTCAATAAATCGAGATTCAAAAAAATCATCACAAAAATAAAATAAAAAATACACAATCAGTATCCCTGTCGCCTTAACTACGAGACTAACCCAACGAATATCCGATCTCGATTGGAAACCGAATTTCTGGAAATATACTCGCGAATTTCGTGCTATTTTTTTTTCTCGTACAACTTCGCCGCGCGTGTGTTATTCCAATTTCTCCTGTCGCATCGCGAGATAAAAAAAACTCGGCTCGTAATACAGTGCGAGGAGGACCGAGAGAGGAAAATACCGAGAGGAATCATCAGTTACAGAGTCACAGTCTCGAATCCAGAAAAGGAGCGAAAAAATAAAAACGATCGTGAGGGTTAAAATCTCGAGAAAGTTTTTCAGCTCTTCATTTTTCTTCCTATCTCTCTCTCTATCTATCTATCTTTATCTATCTTTCTCTCTCTATTTAAATTTCGCCACATGTGCGCGTGTGAGTGTGCCTCAATAGTGCCGATGTGTTATTGTGCCCGCGTGTCCGAGCGAAACGCGAGAGTTATCAGCGAGTCTTGATCATCGAGCTTCCAATTTCTCCTCGCGAGAGATTAAGACAGAGAGAAGAGACGAAGAATCCGGAGTAAAACGTCGCAGGAGAAATATAAAACTGGGATAAAAAATCGCGAGAGACAGAGAGAGAGAGAGAAAAAAAAGCGGGAAGAGTCGTCTGAACGTTTGTGAAAATCGCGATTTCTCTCCCCTCCAAGCCGCAGCTGGCCCCCACCAGGAAGCTCCGAAGAGCGATCGTCGCGATCTTTTTTTTCTGGCAAACGTCAAACGCGTCGCGAAGGAGTCGCTTTTTTTTCGCGAGACGATTTCTTGATTGAGAATTGTTATTTTTTTTTTTTTTTTTTTCGAAAGTCGCTCCGGGTTTTGATAACTCGGACAAAAAAAGGCCGCCATCATAGAGTCCTCAACGAGAAATAACGGAACTCAGCAGCAGCGGGGAAGTCTCAACGGCGTCAACAACGGCGTCAACGCGAGCAACAACGGGAACGTTGTCAACAGCCAGACGATTAACAATCCGAGCAACAGCAACACGATGTCGAAATTGTACGTCGGGAATTTACCCTCGGATTGCAATGAGGCGTCCCTCAGACAACTGTTTCAAGTTCACAATCTATCGTGCACGACGATACTCGTTAAGCGGGGAGGTTACGCGTTCGTCGATTGCTCGGATCAGTCGACCGCCGATCGCGCTATTGACAAACTCAATGGTGAGTTTGAATTT
Source organism: Cremastinae sp. B BG-2022a (assembly GCA_030522605.1). Classification (NCBI taxonomy): domain Eukaryota; kingdom Metazoa; phylum Arthropoda; class Insecta; order Hymenoptera; family Ichneumonidae; species Cremastinae sp. B BG-2022a. The sequence goes on from JAPYYX010002733.1 coordinate 7,480, forward strand.
ATATTTATAATAAATAATATATAAATAAATATATTTAAATAATTTCGTGTCAATAATTTCAACGATTAGAAAAAATTTTACAAATTAAAAATTTTTGAGGTGTCAAGAAATTAATTTTTTATTAGTAAAAAAGAGATTGACAATGGTGAGCTCGAATAAATATACAATATAAGTAATTATATAAATAGTATATTCATATAGTTCAATGTCGTAAGTGTCAATAACTTCAGGAATTAGAAAAATAAAATTAGAAAAAAATTTTTTCAAGGTTCGAGAAATTAATTTTTTGGTTAGTAAAAAGAGAGAAATTTTGGAAATTAGGAATTAGGAACGTATCCATGATGAATTATTTTTAATGATAAAATAAACGTAGATAAGATGATTTATTGCAAATTTGTTGCTTCTGCTTTTTTTTGCTTTTTTTAACGCAATTTCCTGCTTTCAGAATCGCTCTTGGCCATCGAGGGATTGTGCTTTTGATTTTACGCTTTTGCTTATTTTTTAAAACGCTTTGGCTTGTTTTTTTGGTGTTATTTTTTTCAGGATTACATTTTTATTGAAATTCCGGTACGGTATTCGCGAGATCCCATAGGAACGGTTGGCAACCTCTGCTCTGGGACTTTTTGCGTACGAGGATTCGGCTGACGAATGGCGCGGTGCAAGTCTCCGCCGAGACGTCTATCCAGGATTGATGCCGCTGCAGTGATGCCCAAACTTATTAACGCTGCTTGTAGTTGAAATATACATAAATTTGTAGAATCGCTTAACTGAACCTCGCCGCATTTCCCAGCTTCGCTTCCTCTTTACGAATTTGTAACAATCGACAATCTGCGATAGCATGCTCGACTGAATATTCACACGTCAACGTAACCTATAAACAAATTTGACAAATTTAAAATTAAAATAAATAGAAATAAATCAAAAGAAAATATTTTTTATATATAATATAATATATAATATATAATATATAATATATAATATATAATATATAATATATAATATATAATATATAATATATAATATATAATATATAATATATAATAATAATATTGAAATATTTTTTAAATATTTTATCAAATATCAAATAAACATATTTTCATTTTGTTAAATTTTGTTTAAAATATTGACATCCATTATTTAACTCGTTTTAAAGGGTATAAATTAAGAAAGGTTACGATGACGTTCCGCTTTTGCTTGTAAATTAATTGTAGAACTGATTTGCAATAAAATAAATTTTCATAGGCTTAAGAAATAATAAAAGTATTTGTTAATATATTTTCGCATGAAATTCGGAAATTCATAATATTTCGAAAAATGTTTCATTTTTACCTGATGAATCCTAAATCGATCCAGACTTGGTAAATTTTGTTTCAGTGTTTGAATTAATATTTAAAAAATAAGAGCCGAACCAATCAGGGCTCAGCCGGGCGCAAGGTCAGCTGCGCATGAGCGTAACGCGCATTCTCGATTCGCGCGCGTGTCAAATTAGAGTCATGGCTATGGAAGAGTACTAATTAATGATATCGCTTGAGATATTTATAAAGAAACGAGAAAAATCGAAGCCTCGAAATTATTCTCTACCTGTCGAATATTGGAAAAATTCCAATAGTGATAAAAAAGTTTTTATAATTTCCTTCGTTAAAATATTACAAAAGTTTCGAGCACGTTTGACGCGAACGCCTGCTCTTTCTAAGCAAAATGTGTTTGTTGTACCTCGTGGCCGGAATACCCACCGGCAGAAGCCACGATGGGGTGCCTGACTGTCCCGCCTTTTCGTACCCACGAAGGAGTTCATTTCCATTTCAAACACTTGGGAACGATGTCAAATTAAAAAAAAAGTAAAAAAAAGATTATCAAAAATATTATTCTGCGAAAATTTATCTAAAAATTTATTAAATTTATTCTAGTGTCAGTAAATATTTCTCTACGAAATTTTAATAACAAGTTCATTGAAAAAATTTTGCAAAACAAAAAAATTATTCAAACAATTATTTTATTTAATTAATACGAGTACAACGATGATTAAAATTTGATTAAAATTTTATAATTTAATATATAAATTTTATAAAATTATTTGATTAATAAAAAGCGAATACACGACGAAGTAAATTTCATCAACTATGAATTTTTATCTGAAAATTAAAAACATACGATCAAATTGTTAAAAAAAGATTGTTCTGTATTACAAAGCGATAAATATTCATATCTTCTTGAATACCTCAGAAATGAATTTTCGTACGATAAATCCGACTCGGGGTACGTGGAAAAAAAATGGTTCGAGCGCGATTATTTTATTTAGGAAATAGTACGAGTAGAATGTACGTTTGAGTAAAAAATGCCGAACACGCGACTACCTAGTCGGAGTTCTATCGTTTTCGACCATCTGCATAACGCCTCGCTTGGCCTCCGACACAGCCGTTCTCACTCTTTCTCTCCGTCTCTCTCTCTCTCTCTCTCATTCTCTCTCTCTCTCTCCTCATTTCTATCTCGTTCTCTCTCCGACTCTTTCTCGCTCGCGACGTGCCGAATTTGTGTGCCGGTTGGCCCCTTTTGCCTCGTCTGCCCCGTGCCGCCAACATATTTTTCGTCTACTACACACTCGAGAGACGAGAAGCTCCGTTTCGTCCAAAATCGAGACTGAGAACCGCTTGGCGCGACCTCGACAACGTTTCCGCCGAAAAAAGGCGCCTTTTCTTTCTCACTCTTTTTGCCGATTTCTTTCTACATCGCTCTCCTCATAGACTCGCTCTCGTGCGTGTGTATCATTCCCTCCCTCTCTTCCACCCCCGCTCATCGCACGACCGACATCACTCCTCCGGCTCAAATTATAAATCTCTTCGCGATTTCAAACAAGACGAATCCTACAGCGATTACTGTATAAACAATTATCTAGGATATTTGATAATCATTTTTTTAATCAGTGAGACTTTCAATAATATACTTTATACGAAGATGGATATGAATAATTATCTGACGCGTTAAATTGTATTTGATGACGATTTTTTAAATTTAATTCGCGATTTTAAGTATATACAAGAGAGAATTATTTTTTATTTGCAATTTTTAAGATAATTTCAAGAATTAATGAGGCTGTCTATTCGATGATTTTTTGAATTTAATTCACATTTTTAAATAATTTATTAAAATTAATTAAAAAATAATATTCCACGGTGGATTTAGTAAACATTTTTTTTATTTTAATTTTTAAAATAATTAGTTATTGATGATTATTTTTTAAATTTAATTCGTGATTTAAATAACACTCGATTAATTACGCTACATGCCATTTATTTAATAATCATTTTTTTAAATTTGGTTAAGATATAATTCTTTAACCTTTTTTATCGTTGAAATTTCTCTATCTAAATTCATCTTATTGTAAATTCTGAAAATTTTCAATTATTAGAAGATTTATTTGTTCGCTCGTAAAATTGATTTGTTTTCTTCACTGTTTAGATAGTTCCTATATATTTGTCTGTCTCGAAGTTAAAGTGTTTCGATACTGAAAGATGATAAGAATTTGATGAAATTTGAACAGGAATGACAAAAGCCATATGAGAATATTATTTTTTTCAAAATATCAAATAATTCATATTTATCAAGTAATTCATCAAAAAAAAATTTTTTAAACTTAGGTACACACCATATTTTCAATATACACGAATAAATTTTATTATTAAACTACTCAATCACGATAAAGATACAAAATTTTGACAAAAATTGATTCATAATTATTTCACGTAAAAGAACATTTTAGTCAAATGTTATCAACTTTACAATTTTTTTATTCATATTGTTTATATTCTGGTATCAAAAAAACTCGTAAAAAATTCTACATTGTAAATTCTGTTCACGCTCTTGATCGTAGTCGACCACGTGGTGATACACGAGCATGGCCACGCATCATGGCGTCTCGAGGCGCCGATCACACGCTTCCCGCGCTTTTTTCGCGTCTCCGTACACATTTTATTCAATGTAGCGTCGCCACACGAGAATATCGACAAGGTCGCCCACGCTAAAAGCCTCACCGTTTCAACGTATAATTTTCTCACGTGGAAATCGTCAATATTAATTCCCCAACTGATAATCGCAAAATCGTATCAGTTTCGAGAGCACGAAATTTCTGATAATTTCATTTTTATTTTCGAATTAATTATCACCGTGACACTAAAGTCCCTGGCCTTGAAAATAAAATTCGAAATTAAATGAAGAATTGATAAATAGAGGAGAAAATATTGGCAGCGAATTTCTACCGGCTCGAGAGATCGAAGATTTGGAAGTCGAATTTTGTTTTCTCGCGGTGAGATTGGAGTCGAGATTGCGCGATAAAAAAAAAGTCGCTCCAAAAATAATTCGTAGAAACTTCGCGAGGGAGAAAAAGTTAAGCTAAAAAAGTGGTTATCGATGATGCATCGATTTTCTGGCGAAAAAAATGAGAGCGACGTTTTGACACATTAACCTTCAACTTCACGAAACGCTTTTGTGCCAAAAAAGCTTCTGATAAATTATGTTTTGGTATTTTTAGAACGGGAGAAAAATTTAGATTTTTTTTAGCTGTAATATTTCTAGCGCTGAACTAACGCGTTTCTCGTTTTCTTTCGTGTTCTCCCACAAACTATCGGATTTTCTCTTATCGATTCGTTAAATTTTCACTCCAAATTTTCTCATCTTCTGTCAAAATTTAGATCTACGATATTTACGAGCTGTCAAAATTTAATTATTTTTGCGACGGAAATTAAATTTGCTAGAAGATTCTTAAATATTTAAACATCATAAAAAATATACAAGTAAAATTATTTCTTTTTTTCGGTATTTTTAATTTTGGTATTTAAAAATTTTTTTTTGGATATTTATAATTCAATAAAATTTTGTTTTAGATGAATTTGCATAAGAATATGTGTAATATTCAATTAATTATAATTCTCAAACGATTTAGCGAACTCAATTGAAATTTGAAATTTTGAAATCGAACTCAAAATTCTAAAATCAGTGACTGGTCAAATTTTGAGTTTTCTGCTGTACCAAAATTAAATTTTCTTCAATATTTACACACAATCAAACTCTCCAAATCGAATTAATTTTCCGATCTCAAATAAGAAAACCAAAACCACGCAAATATCAAAATTTCCAAAACGCGAAAGTTGAAAAAAATTTAATAATATTTTGTTTTAGATGAATTTGCATAAAAATACGTGTTATATTCAATTAATTATAATTCTTAAACGATTCAGCGAACTCAATTGAAATTTGAAATTTTGAAATTGAACTCAAAATTCTAAAATCAGTAACTGGTCAAATTTTGAGTTTTCTGCTGTACCAAAATTAAATTTTCTCCAATATTTACAAACAATCAACCTCTCCAAATCGAATTAATTTCCCAATCTCAAACAAAAAAACAAAAACCACGCCAATATCAAAATTTCCAAAACGCGAAAGTTAAAAAAACCTAAAAAAAATTCATGCTCAAAAAGAACGGAAGATCGAAGAAAGAATTTTGAACAGATGCTTATAAGCCGCTGAGGATATGGAGTCTTTGATATTCTGCGGGCACGTAACAGCCGCTGTCGTTCCTGTCTTCGTCTTTTCATAGTATCGGATATAAAGACAGGAGACGAGAGACGGAGAAGGAAGGAGAGCTCGCGAAGAATCGAGAGAGCAAGAGAACACGACGAGGAGAAAAAAAAGAGAAAGAGAATCTCGAGCGAGAAAGATTTTCGATACAATGGGTTTTAGACCATCCTTCTCGTTTGAAAGTTGGCTAGTTCAGTTTCCGAGGCCAGAGGAAACTAGTTAGGTAGGTTAGGCTTTGGACTAGCTTAGTTAGAGTCCGCGGGAGAGAGAGAAAAAGAGAACGAGAGAGCCGAGGAGCTGAGTGATGAGAGTCCTTCGAGCTTAGAAATCCCGCACGTTCCACGTGTGTGTGCGTGTATGTTATACGCTCTCCCATATCCTTGTACCTCGTTGTAAAAGTATCGCGTATATTGAGTCACGAATAAAGATCGTCTCTTAGCTACGGTGTAACCTGGCTCATTGGCCGGTTCGAAACTCGGCGAGATATCTCTCATTCGAATTCAATTTTCTGCCGAGTATTCTCACGGGGCTCGTGTGAAAATTTTCGAAAAAATTTTCAGAAATTTTTTGATATTGGACGTGATAAGAAATTGGGTGGACTTGGTCGATGGAAATCTCAGTACAAAAATTGTTTGATTCATCAATTTAAATTGATAAATAAAAATTTTAGAATTGATGAATTCAATTCTAAAATTAGACAATTATATTTAGTAATTTTTTTGACAGTTTTTTGAGATAAAAAATAAATCTAAAAATTTGATATTAATTTTAGATTTTTTTTAAGTTTCTAATTTTTGAGAATTTGGATATCAATTTGAATTGATAAATCAAAATTTTAGAATTGATGAATTAGATTAGACAATTATTTATTAATTTTTTTTTTGACAATTTTGAGATAAAAAAATAAATCTAAAAATTTGATATTAATTTTAGATTTTTTTTAAGTTTCTAATTTTTTTGAATTTGAATATCAATTTGAATTGATAAATCAAAATTTTAGAATTGATGAATTAGATTAGACAATTATTTATTAATTTTTTTTTGACAGTTTTAAGATAAAAAAATTAATCTAAAAATTTGATATTAATTTTAGATTTTTTTTTGAGTTTCTAATTTTTTTATTAAGATCGATCGGTGTCCTCGTGAAGTCGAAATTAAAGGAAAACAGAACCCGAGATAATTTTTCAAAAGTGGAGCAAAAGATCGAGGCGTGTCATTTGGGACTGCGTGTCCTGGCATATGTCAAAATTGCGTCGGTGGTAGTGAGATCTCTCTGATCGTAAACACTAGGCCGCACATTTGGCTGCATTATAGGCGACGATGGCCCCCGGGAGTCGCGGAATTATACGACGCCTCGCCATCTTCGTCGACGACAGGAAACTGCCACATTCTTCCATCCTTTCTACTCGTCTCCCTTCTTATTCCTCTCGCATCATTCCGCGTATACTTGCACCGTGGATATATTCAACACAACTCTTCAGGGACATGCGGAAATTGTCCGAAATTTCAAACAGTTACACTTTCGTTTCTCGACCCCAATTAAAATGATAATACATAATTTAACTAAAAAAACATTTATTACTCATTTATTTTTTATTTTTAGTGTACAATTTTGAGATCGTATTAAAAATCGTTTAATGAGCTAAAAAGTCGATGCCAATTACTTGAACTTTCAATTACATTATTTAGAAAAAGTCATTAAAATTTTTTTGGTAAATTTTTCTAAAATCGAATCGAATTAAAATGATAATACATAATTTAACTAAAAAAGTGACCCAATTATTACTCGTTTGTTTTTTATTTTTTGTTTACAATTTCAAAATCGTATTAAAAATTGTTGAATGAGCTAAGAAATTTACTAAGATTTACTTGAACATTTAATTGAAATAATTAATAATAAATATTTCATAATTTTAGGAAAGAAATAATGAAAAAATTTGCAGTCACTTTATATTTTTTAGTACACATTGTACTAAAATTTTGTCAATGAATTAAGAAAATGTCTAAATTTTCTTAAACATCAATGAGAAAAATCCTTCAATGCCACTCCAATTTCTTGACCATTCAGTTCATACAAATTATAATAAATTATTCATTAATTTCATTCAACAAATTCTGATCAACAATTTCTTGCTTCATCACATTTCATACACCATTGAATTAATTTTTTTTTACTAAATTCAGAAAATATTTTTATATCTTTAAATTTCTCGACCATCGATTCCCAGAAACTCGTATCACAACCTGTTGAATGAATGAAATCTTTTTATACAAAAATGACGGAATTTTTCCCAGAACTCTCAATCCCTGATTAAATTTTTCGAAAATTCGGAGAAGGGGAAAGAAAATTTGTTGAACAAGAGTGAAATGGGATTTGAGAACCGCTGCAGGAAGAGCGCAAGATCTAAACCGTTATCTCGACGTGGACGTGCTCGCGCGGGCCTAGCGCGAGTATATTCGGGTTCACGACACTGTAATGTACGTTACCGAATCGTACGTTTCGTTCTCCCGTCGCGGGAAGTCGTGGACTTCGATCCTCGGTCCTTACACTCACACATCGAACTGAGCATTTTCGTAGCATCGACGACGAAAAAAAAAAAAAAAAAAAAAAAATTCTAGTAGTACACGCGGTGTTACATTATACTACACACGTCAGGATTTTTTCGTAGTATTCGTATTAGCGACTTGAATGAAAGAAGATATCGGAAGCGTCACGCGCCAACCGGCCAACCGTAAATCGAGATTATTTTTCAGGGGCTTTCGAAACCTTGATAACTCGCTTCTTTTGATTCCTCGCTATCCTCTTTCATTTATAAAAACATACGAAGGTGTCCATTTTTCGATTTCGTGGATTTTGAAAATTTGAATTTTCCGAAAATTTTCATTTATTGGAAAAAAATTTGAAAATTTTATTTGGTAATTTTGGAATTACGATAATGACTTTGTGTTATGAATTATGGATCATGATTGATCATGTTGATTATAAAAAACAACACTATCCGTTTTTTTATTTTGAAATTTAATTTCTCCAGATTCTGGAAAAAAATTTGAAAAATTCGATTTTGGAATTAAAATTAATGACGTAACTTTTAGAAATTTTGAATCATTATAGATCATTTTCATTAAAAAATCCAATAAATTGTCCATTTTTTAATTTTGCACAACTTTTTTAATTTAAATTCTCCTGAAATTCGAATTAAAAAAAAATTTCATTTGGTATTTAACTGAATTCGAATTAAAATTTCTATGGTAAATCGCGTTTAAAAAAATGTATTTTCTAATCCCTCGATCGAAGACGATGACGTGTCTTTCGAAGAATTGCCAATTAAGCGTATAAGTTTTTAAAGCTGAGAAATACAAATGCCGGAGCAGCGAAAGTAAAGAATTCGGAGATCTGAATCTAGAACAATGGTAGCCAAAAAACAATCGTGGACCAAGCTCCGGAGGCAACAGGGTCAGACCTTGATCGAATTGGCAAGAAATGATTCATACATAAACGGCATTCCAGGGCCAATCGACAAGGCCATGGTCAGCGTATTTATTCACTTCCATTGGTATGCGCTCGTCGATATAAAGGAAAACATTAACGCAACCTTCCTCTTCATTATACTATAATAAAAAAAATATTTTTTGTGACAAAAAAATAATTAAAAATATTTTTAAAAAATTTTCAAAAATTTCATTAAATTTTTTTGCTAAATTTTTCAAAAATCAAATCATGAGAAAAATCGTAATAAAAAATTTGACGTTGAATAAATATCATCCAAAGTTTCCTGCATTAATTATGCTTTTCATTCTATCGAATTAAAAAAAAGGCACCTCGGAGATTCGTTCGTATTTGCCTTAGATACGAGGCCATTGACTTCTCTCAAATAAAAACGAAGGTCTGACGCTTCCGAGGAAAAGAACGAATTTCACGCGATCCATCCAAAAAAAATCTACACGCGGATATAAAATTTTTCTGTCTCTTATCTCTTATCGCGCTTAATTATAAATGCCAACGATCAAAAGTTCATACCAATGATTGATAAAAGTTCAATTTTCTCCGAATAATTTATCAAATTTTTTATTTTATTTATTTTATTTTATTTATTTTATTTTATTTTTGTCTACAATTTTTTATTTTTATTCTTTAAATTCATTTGTCGATAAATCTCTCCTCGACGTTTGAAATACGGAAGAAAAATGAATTATACCGGAGAAAGAGTGAAAAAGGTGAAAAATCAGCCTCAATCGCGTTCGTCCGAGAAATCCAAGAGATTCGACAGGTGTCAACGTATAACGCTGGCAACCGCTTTCACAATCGTTTTTTCGCCACGTCGAGTAAAACGACGGCTCCGGCACCTGCCTCCTCGCGATATTCGCGAGAGCGCAGAGATAAAACCCATCATCCTTCGATAATTAGACATTTTTTTCCTCCAAACCCTGTGACAAGATCTCGATCGGAAGTCACCAGAAATATTTCCGAAGGATCAGAATTGAATTATGGATTTTTTATGAAGGGTCTGATTCGATTTTCGTATACCGACGAGCATAAGTTTTTAATCGAATCTTCACGTTCGACTGAGCCGGCGATGTCCTTCGTTATTTTTCTCTTCATCGATTATTGTGGATTTATCGCACCGTGAGCATGAGCGAGGACGAGTCCTTCGTTCGTACTCAGCGTGATACGAAAGAGCAATTGACAGCCAAAAAGCCTTTCAAAAAGAAAAAAAAATTATATTCATCATCTCCAATATTATATTTAAAAAATGAATTATTAATAAATAATAATTAGTTTAAAAAATAAAATTTAAAATACGTACAAAAATTTCAAAATCAAAAAATTAAAATTTATACTAAATCAATTTTAAGAGAATAAAATTTTTTTTTAAATTTTAATTTGAATATGCTGAACGTAATTGTGTCTAAGATCGTCGTCTAGACCCCCATCGAGAAGTAAAAAAAAAAAGATTCGCGAATGCCAGATAAAAAGGATGCAAGAAAATTGAGCTAAAAAAAGGACGAAAAAAGTGGAGGATCGACTTTCATGTTTCTTCGTGTACTTTTTTTTTGTATACATGCACAGAGCGCAGAGTGTACTTTTCTTACATCGTGTATATATGTAGACGAACACCAGTGAACATTTTGGCGTATATACAGAACGGAGTCAGGACCTATCTTAACGTACGTAGGCCCGACCGACATTTTTGGCTTCTCTCGCTCTCCCTCTCTCTCTCTCTCTTTTTCTCTCCCCCACCTCTCTCGCTCCAGTCCCTCTTTCTCTCGGTTCACGTAATATTGCTTCTTTTGGCAAACTAACCTACCCGCCTAAGTAACCCATTGTGCTTCCTCCGCACTTTTTTCTCTCTTTTTGTCAGAGTGCTCTCACGCCGTGAGGGAGGCTCATGCTGGCGAATCGTGTACAAGGAGGATGTAAGAAAAATCACGAGAAATGAGAAATACGCGAGAAACTATTTAATTGCATTTTTAATAAAAAAGAAAAATAAAATTTTTGGAGTTCAATTTCCAAAATTTTTGGAGTTCAATTTCCAACATTTTTGGATTTCAATTTTCAAAATTTTTGGAGTTCCATTTCCAAAATTTTTGGAGTTCAATTTCCTAAATTTTTGGAGTTCAATTTCCAAAATTTTTGGAGTTCAATTTCCAAAATTTTTAATGTTTCAATTTTGAATGGAAAATTCGATGAATTTAAGATTAATTTAGAATTTAAATAAAAGAAAAATAATATCGAAGGGAGAAATTGAAAAAATATTCTTCGAATGGAAATTTTGTGTACTTGAAGTTCAGAACAACAAATTAATATCTTGTGGGTCAGTTTTCAAATGTTTGATAAAAATTTGTGTCAAAATTTTTAATAAAAATTCCGATTCTAGAATTTTAATTTTAAAAAAAATTTATATCGAAGGGAGGAATTGGATAAATATTCTTCGAAAGGAAATTTCGTGTACTTGAAGCTCAGAACGTTTAGCAAATGAAAATGTTAAAATTTCGAAGAGGATAGTGGGAGGGTCGAGTTTATTTTCCTCATTGGGACAGACACTGAATGGGCAGATATTGTTTCCAACTGGAGCTTCATCGAGCATCGATTCGGACTAACAATAAAGTCTCATGAAAACAATGATGTCCTTTGCTCTGCAGGAGATTTCAGGAGGACTCGTGAATGTGGTTAAATTTGCCCTCAGACTCGCCACGAACAATCGTTGCAGTTGCGTAATCCAGAAAGCGTATACACAGTTGCTACAACGAAACGACGTCACTCTTCAATATTAAAAATCCAAAATTTTATTCAGAAAAAATAAAATTGCTAAATTTTTTTTTTTTTTACTTTTAGATCATTCAATTTTTTAAAGTTGTGAATCTTGCATAAACGCAATTATTTTGTTAAATTAAAAAATTCGTACACGTTAAGTCATTGCACTTTGTGAATTTATATGTAATTTCAAATTTCAATTCACGTGGTGACCCCAAAATATTTCAAGTTAGAAAAAAAATCAAAAATTAAATTTAAAAAATCTTCAATATAAAATCATTGAATTTTACTAACTCATGAACTTTTCCCTGCAATTTTTCATCACACCAACACGAATTCATCCCCACTTACCAATTTCTAACCAAACCAAAAATATCTTACCTCAAAAAAAAAAAAAATTTTTCAAAAATGGTTCGTTTGCGAAATTCTGACATAGAACGATCATCGGTAAACGAAAGGGCAGAGTGCGATCGGGAGAGGAAGGAAGTACAAAGAGAGAGAGAGAGAGAGAGTTTCAATTCATGCGGTGACGACAAAATATTTCAAGTTAGAAAAAAAAATCAAAAATTAAATTTAAAAAATCTTCAATAAAAAATCATTGAATCTTATGAATTTATATACTTTTCCCCGCAATTTTTCATCACACCAACACGAATTCATCCCCACTCACCAATTTCTAACCAAAAACCAAAAAATATCGTACCTCAAAAAAAAAAAAATTTTCAAAAATCGTCCGTTTGCGAAATCCTGAAATAGAACGATCATCGGTAAACGAAAGGGCAGAGTGCGATCGGGAGGGGAAGGAAGTACAAAGAGAGAGAGAGAGAGAGAGCGCGATGAGTATAAAGAAAGAGAGTGAATATATATTAGGTGGCTTATGCCGGTTCGGCTGGCACAGGAAGCCTCTCGCGTTTTAGGTATACTACTCGAGTATACACGTAGATTTTCGGAGCCGAAGGGAAGGAAAAGATGGAATATATGGGCCCGGAGAGACCTTGAGGCCCGGGCGGATTCGGGGCCTCGTCCAAATGGTGGTGGTGGAACACACTCGGCAGGACTAATACTGACCCACAATGCATATAAAGGGCACTTGCCATCCTGCTCCTTCGCCAGGACAATTCCCCTGTTCTCTCCCTCGAAGAGCCTGCTAACCTACTCTTGGCCTCTCGAGCCCACATCCACCAGCTCTCGCCTCTCTCTTTCTCTCCATTTATCCACATTTATATATTCATATATGTGTATATATTTTATGTATATTTGTATATAGGTATTTATATATTATATATGTATATATATTTATATGTATAAAAATACACACATATGGACGTTGCACGTACACGAGTCCTTCTAACCTCCATATTGTATGTATATTTGTATATAGGTATATATATACTATATATGTATATATTTATATGTATAAAAATACACACATATGGACGTTGCACGTACACGAGTCCTTCTAACCTCCATACCCTCCACTTTTACGATCGTTTTGTCTCGCTTTTACCAAAAGGTACCCCTCGTCACTAGACTGAAATTCCCATTCGAAAATTTTTGCTCTCTCTTTCTCTCTCTTGCTCTCTCAGGCACGGCCCCCATCCTTTTTTCTCTTCCTTCACGACTCTGGATTCTAGCCCGCGTTACACGCTCTCGTAAACGCGTCCTGCTGAACGAAAAATACGAATCCCGTGCTGTAGTCGACTTTTATCAAAAATGCGAGCTAAAATGTATTTTTTGGATTTCCTTTTAATTTTTGGATGATTTTTTGGAAAAAATTATGGATTTGGAGTGGCAAATTTTTTTAGGGATTTGGACCAGGTTGCGAATTTGAAATTAGAAATTATTCTAATTTTATTCGAATTCGAATTCGAAATTATTCGAATTAAAAAATTAAAATTAAAAAATTAGAAAATATAATAATGAAATTAGAAATTATTCTAATTTCAAATTCGAAAATATAATAATGAAATGAAAAATTATTATGCTAGCTCGTGAATTGACAGGAGAGCATTTTTTTCCAGAAATTGTTTGTTTTTTTGAATTAATTTTTTACTTCGTGGCAATAATGTGAATTAAAAAAAATTAATTATGAATTTACGATATCGAATTTTCTAGTAATTGGACCGGAATGGAAATTTTTTGACCAATTTGAAACAAAAAAAAAATAGTTATTATATCAGTCTCGAAAAATTCTCGAATCTCAAATATTTGTACGAATTATAAAAAATATTTATCGTGAGTTTACGATGTCAAATAAATTTTTTCGAATTTCAACCAGGATGCGAATTTTTTCAACCGGTTTTTGAATTGAAAATAATTATTAGTCACCTCGTAGATCGGAAATAATTATTTTTTCCAAAAATTCCTTTTTGAATTACAAATTTCACTTCGTTATTTTTCTTCAGCTGTGTAGCAACTTCCAGCGAGCACATCCCTCGGTGTCTAAACAGCCGTCTTCAAATCGAGCATGAAATTTGAGTAGAGAGCGGTGCGCTTAGAAACGTTCGCGAAATACGATTCGAATTAGAAACTCGTACGTTTCTCTCTCTCGTTCTCTATTTCCATTTTTCTACGGCGTCTCATCAGCATTCTCGGTACGCGTGTAAAAAGAAACCAGCAGCAGAGAAAGAGAGAGAAAGAGAGAGAAAGAGAGAAAAAAAAGAAAGAGATAGAGAGAGAGACAAAGACGAGGAGTTTGTGACGGTGGTTGCTCGCTAAATCGCCCTTTGCGCGTAAAACCTGTTGTGTTACATTTTTCGGAATATCCTGCCAGGATACAACACTTTACTTTACATTGTACGTACAATATGAAGTTCGTATCTGCATTCAGATATGAGGGGAGCCGATTTGACACGGCACATTTCTAAATAGCCATCCAGTGGCCATAACTACTGGCTTTTTTCTATCCATTTGTCCATTTCTCTTCCTTCGTCTTTTCATGTCGTTTATATTCGACTATAAACATAAAATATATGCAATACTACGTCCTAATCGTAAGAAAAATGGGTGATAAAACTATCAAAACAATTCTTATTCAATATTAATTTGAATGCTTTTACCCTCAAATACAAAAATTTTCTTTGAATAAAAATTGTAAAATTCGAAATGTGACATTTATAAGTAAATTTGAATACTCTCATGCTGTCAATTTAAAATTAAATTTGAAAATTCTTAAAATCAAAAAATTATCTTTTAAGGGGTTACATCTAGTCGTCGGCCGAAAAAAAAGTCGAGTTTTTGTGAATTTTTTTTGGGAAAACAACTGCAGGTTTCGCTCTGTCTTTTGCTC
>JAPYYX010002734.1:0-14155 GCA_030522605.1 Cremastinae sp. B BG-2022a
TTACTGTAAGTATACACGGCAGCGTCTTGACGCGAAGATGCGTGCGCATCGCTTTTTTTCATTACTTGGCGTCAAGACACTACCGTATCTTTAGATCGAGTAAAGAGTGTATACAGCGGTATTACGTGAATAAAGGTAGGTCAAGATACTACACTGTCTACACGAGCTGCCACTCAATAATTCAAAAATAGAAGAGCGCGTGATAACTTCCGGTTATTAAATCCTGCGTTGAAATTCCTTTCTGTCAAATCGGAGGGAGAAACGTCACACAGCGAAGACTCAAGCAACAATTTCGTTAATTTATCTCGTTTGTTGAATTTTATATATATTTTTGTCAGGCCTGAATAATGGAAAAACTTTTATTTGATTCGTCTTTAAAAAAAAGTAGGCAAAAGTTCAAATAACTCAGGTATTGATTTTATACTTGTGGATTCTTGGCAACAAGTGTATCTTTACGCTCATGAGGCTTTTGTCACTGCTCGAGAAACGGAATCTTCTTTCCGGAAAATATATTTCACGCCCTTATACATTTAATTTTTTTCAAAAATTGGAAAAAATTTTTTGTTATTTTTAAAATTCGATAAATTTGAGGACGAACATCATAAAAACATAAACAATTCTCGTGAATAATTTGACAGTGATAAAAAATACCTTTTGCCCTTTCTCAAAATACGAATCACCAAGAAATAAAATGTGGAGGACTAACAAGAAATTTTTCGTTTTTTCTCCTACTTTTTTTCCTTTTTATGAAGAATTTTCGTAGCTTTGTACGTTGTAAGAACCACGTCACTTGACTTACGACTATACATCTTTTTCCACTTAGTGACCCCGGCTTTTTCCTCTATGTATCGTATACGAGTGAGTGAATAACGTTTTTCCACACGAGGCTCAATTGCGAGATAGAGAGGAGCAAAGATAGATATAGAGAGAGCAAGAGAGAGAGAGAGAGACCAGTCATAAGGGCGAATGAGTTTTTTACATCTCTCCCGTTCCTTTCGTATTTTTATCGCTTTCTCCCCATGTTTTTGCGTGAATAAAGCAAGACGGAGAAGGAGAAGTATATAGAGAGATGAAAAAATACGCGAGAGCCTGTGTGTAGGTTGGAAAAAAAAGGCAGACGTCACTCGAAGCCATAGCAGCCACAGCTTCTTCGTTCGTTATCGGTCTGACTTCTTCTCGAGTGCTCTCTCGCAATTCTGTTTGTGTTTGTCCGCACGCAAGACGTTTAGGCACGAACGCATGTATTTTCGTGATTTCTCGACGTACATGGTGCCTGCTCTCATGCCAAATCGATCAAGACGATCATTGCGAAATGGAACAATTAAAATTATCAGAATTTTCTTTTCTATTTTTTATTGTTATTTTTTTGTAGTATATTTTTTGTAGAGAGTTCATTGACTGTCTAAGTTTTTAAATTAAAATCAAGATTTTAGAGATTAATAGAATTTTCTAAACTAGGAATCGAAGTCTTTTTTAAAATTTTTTAAAATTTTGATATCTGTCGAATTTTTTGTATTTTTTGTGGATTTTTGAAATTTCCTTTTGAAGGAAATTAATTTGAAAATATCGTTGGAATCCTTTGATGAAATTCTCTCGTTCGTTTAGCGACGTTTTGAAGCCACTCATCAACGTCGGACAGTACAAAAAACCAATAAAAACTATAACGAAGCTTTTTTGTGATTACGTTTTCAAATTTTGAGTTTGAGGACACATTTTTCTCATTTCGTTTTTCTCTGATCTTTTTGCAGAAAATTCCTTTTCAAATATTCAGAGAATCCTTTGATCAAAATTTTCTTGTTTATTCATAGACTTCCCTGAGCCTCTAACAATTCGTGGTATTGACACACACTCTGTAGTCCACAATATTCCGTCCCAAATTTAAACTAATTTTAGATAAGATTTAAAGTACCTAAATCCGTCGGGCTATTATTTTAATATCTCTGGAGATCTGTGCGCGAGTCTAGAGAGAATTAAAAAAAACTTGGCTGATTTCCGAGAATAATAAAAAATTTATTTAACGATGATCTAATCGGATCTTAATCTATTTCGATGCAGATGACGACGAGTTTAGCAAAACAATGATTAAATAATCAACATCAAAAATTATCAACGACATAAAAAATCGCAGTTTTTCATCAACGATTTCTTTCCCAGGACGTAAAATAAACAGAGACATAACAATGAACGAAGCAGAAGAAAGGATTCCCCGATTTTCACAGAAAAACCCGCAGTCGCATCCTTCAGCGATTTCTCCTCCAAAAAACACGCAAAAAATCCATCTCTCTGATCAGCGATTATTTTTACGAGAGAGATACGAGACGAAGGACTCGCGCGGAATGAACTGAAGAAAAAAAAAACAATACCACGAAAATCTCTCTTCGTCACAAGCCACTCCGTTCCTTTGATGATTTTTCTACAATCGAACTCTCGAATAACTTCGAGCCAGAAATCGTTGACCTCGGATTCGCTTTTTTCTAATTCCTCCTCTTTGATCGAGTCATTATTTTTATGAGACAGATAGCGGACGATTCGAGCAGAACGAACCGAGAAAGAAAAAAATCAACGAAAATTTCACCGACCATCCCACTACAACATTCGACAATTGTCAATAAAAAACAACTCCAAATAACCCTAAAATCATCAAATACGCATATCAAATTTTATCTCATCGACTGTTATCACTACATAAACAATCAACGATTCATCCACATAAAAAAAAAACCACGAAAAATCTCACAAACTGAAACCCACTGCACTCTGCCACATTTTCCTTCTCTTTTCCTGCATCGAGAATCAACCTCCGAGCAGAACTAAAATCCGCAAATCGCACATCTTCCAAAATTTTTTCCTCCCCGCGAACGAACGATCGCTCCAACGCGACGAGACGGTGAGGAGACGGATTCGTGCGCGAGAGAAAACGATCGAGATAAAAAAGAGTTCCACAAGCCGGAAAGTCAAAGGGTGGCATTACCCACGTGAATCATGCGCGGTTACTAAACGTGGACTACGGCTCTGCCATCGGGGTTTCGTCACGAGCAACAGCTCGCGGGAAAAACGCGGGCGAGTTGGAGGGGGAGGGGCGAGAAAGAACTCCTATATAGGTTACACACACAGCTTGCGGACGAGCTTTTCTATATTTGTATATATATATACATATATATGTGTAAAATGTACATATATAAAATATGTACATAAGGTGTACATAACGTTTATGTATGTACACATTCGTATTTATATACATATAAGTACATACATGAGTACATATTCGCACGTGTGTGTGCGCACATAAACGCAAAAGGGGCTTCGCTGTATCGCGTTTCTGAACTCGCGTAACGGCGCAAGCTCTCGTCCAAGTTTACGACGTGCTTTCGCGCACACGCATTCACGAACCGAGAGTGCTGTGGCCATCGAGGGACCCCTCGTACGATAAATCTATGTGTGTGAGCGTGTACGTGTGCTTTCATACATATGTATTTCATATGTATATGTATGTATGTATACATATATTTGTATATATGCGTGTATGTACATACATATGTATAAGTATGTTATATATATATATATACAATATGCCCACACCAACCACCGTTCTGATACAGGCTGATACACAACGAACCCATCCCGAGTCTTCTTGGTGGAGCTTTATTTTGTATACTCGTAGACTTTGGAGCATAAGAGTACTCAGCTCTGTTATTGTAATTTCGCTCGGTAATGGCACATTTCAGAGGACTATGGGCTTTTTTTTCGAGATATTCTAATGAGAAAAAGAACTCGCGTCGATTGAAGCGAGACCGGGTAATTTGATGAAATTTTTTTTTTTATTGCTTCTCGGGTCGCTGTGAATTGAGTCTGTGGACTTTAATTTTGTGGAGGCAGAGCTTAAAGCTCGAGTGTTTTTCATTGTGTTTCAAAGGACTCGGTAATTTCGTGAAGTTTTCTTTATTGTTATTATTTTTGTGTTGGGAATTGTAGAGTTTGGGGACTTTATTTTATGTTTGTTGAGTTTATAGTCCGAGTACTCGGGTGTTATCGTAATTTTAGTTGGTAATAACACTTTTAAGGAATATGAGAATTTTTTCAATAGTTATTTTTAAGAAATTTTAAGGAAAATGATTTTTATGTAATTTTTTGTAAGATTTGAATCACGCTGTAAGTTTTACGTTCTTTTATGCATAGAGTTTGGAAAAAAAAAGATTCATACGATAGATATTGGAGTACGATGGCAATAGAGTGTCGTCACGTCGATGAAGAGTATCGCAGTCTGTTACGCACTCGTCCATTATCGCCCAACCTTTGAAATTTTATTTAACTTTTTCTTTATCTAAGCGTTCTCTCATCTTTTTTACGATCGGGGATCGCGTACGCTCGCTGAGCACACAATCCGTTCACGAGTTTACATGCATCCTCCGTGAAGTAAATTTACACAAAAATAGATAAAATTCAAGAGTCGAATATTTATTCCGTGGATAAAAAAATCATCACTCAAAACATATTGAACGTTTCATCGCCGAACTCCAATAAAACGTTTGTCACGTGCTATATAATCGAATTAAAAAAATTCTTTGCTTTTAATAAACATGAACTTTTTTCTCAACTATCAATATAATTTAACAAAAATGATTTCATTTTACATTTCTTTAATTGTTATCAATTCATATTATTTACTCAACTGTAATTGACAAGACTGAAAATTTCATCATTTGATTATTATTGATATTGATAAATTTTTTTAATTTTCATAATTGATAATTGATAAAGAAATTGCACTGTCTTGATGTATATTTGACACGAAACTGATGCGAATGCAAGTTTTAATATTTGATACAGCGAAAGTGCGTGAGCGAGCGGACCTCGACCTGTCCAAAAGAAAACAAATCGATCGGTAGACGATTCCTCGCTGGTAATACGTAGACCCCCGGAAAGCCCATGACCGTAACCGAGAATGCGAGTGCCCGGATGTAAATATACTAACGTGTTATCCAAGAATAAAAATAGATGCGTGTCAAGAGTAGCAAGGTTCCGAACGATAGCGCAAGAAAAGCCGGAACAAAACTCGCTATTCCGTTATTTCGTTCAGACTTCGATAATCTTTTGTTGCATAAATAAAAACAAAAATTGAAAATGAGATTTTTCCAATTTTTTATCAATGAGTAAAATGAATTTATTTTACAAAAAAAAATTTACCGAAATAGAACCTCCGAATACTTTATTATGGATAGAATATTATGAAATCAAAATTCATAATATCATAATTCAAAACGCATGTGTGTTAGAAGCTCAGACGAAGCTCTTCATTGCGTCATTTTTGCTATTTTTAATAATCCTTTGAGAAGAACCAAAATATAACCCGAAAATAAATATCGAAATAAAAATACATTTAAATGACTTCCCTATAAAGTTTAACGTTCCTAGAAAACTATTTTTTAGTTGTATAAGAAGTAAAAATACATTTAAATGATCTCTATATATAAAGCTTAACTTTCCTAAAAAACTATTTTTTTGTATACTAAGTTTAAGTCATTATAGTCATATATAGTACGTATACTATGCGCATAGTTACTATGTGTGACCTTGACGCTTAAGCAGGTCAGTTGACACTGGGACTGTTGGGACTTTTCCTTGAGTTGGAACTGTTTAGGAACTGTCACTACCGAGCTGATAATTTAGCTGTATACACCTCCAACCATTGCACTAAAACATCGATTAGTACAACTATGATGTTTGGGTTTTATCTCGTCTTGTTCCTGCTGACGTATAGTTATAAATACACCAGCAATACCATTTCAGCAAATAAGGAAATGATGAGTAAAAACTATGAATCGATCACATTTTCAATCCAATAACACGAAGAGTCGCTTACTTCGATAAAATAACATTAATAGTATGAGGTTATCAGGGGTGACGTGCGGCAAGGCCGTGTGAAAACGGTGGTAGTGTCATGCGTGTGGAATAATCTTTTTGCTTTTAAGTGAAGAGCGCGCAGACCTGACTGGGAAGCTTGAGGAGCGAGTGGTTCAAGATGCTACAACAGGAAAAACATGAAAAAAGCTCCGGCCTCACCCTCGACGAGAAAGAGATAAAAGTGTACCATCAAGATCCCTCCCATCAATTTTGTGATCTACGCATAAAACTTTCACGAGGAACGCACACACCCTTGACGATATTGTGCAAGCGAGTGGCCTGCCAATTGGGTTCCCCCAGTGACGATGAAAACGGATCACGCGGTTCGAAATACCGACTACGTTTTTACAAATTTCCGTTGATACGATGAAGAGAGCCCCACCGCGATTACTTTTCATCCCTGTGCTCATCATCGTCGATTATCTTTCCATCAGATCCGTCTTCTGCGTCCATCATATTTTACCAGAAAATTGATCGTAAAATGTCTTGCCGCATAATGAACTACTTTATTTTTTGAATCTAAATTATTTCGAAATCATCAATCTGATGCTGAATATTCTAATATTATTTGATACATAGTTCAGTCATAGATTTAGCAACTAATTAACACTTGCTTAGGTCCACTTCCAGTTACCAATGATATGAAAAGGTATTATTAAACTGGCACAACCAAACCAAACTGATGATTGCAATGATTCTTATTGAAGAATTAACATTAGTCCAATCAGCTAGTTCGTTAGTTAGAACTATTACTGTCGATGCCTAGTCTGATCATTGATTTAGGAACTAAACAGCACTTGCTTACGGCCACCACTTCCAGTTACCAGTGATATGAAAGAGTATCAATCTGGCACAACCAAATCTAACTGATGATTGTAATCAATGATTCTTATTGCAGAGTCAACATTAGTCCAATTAGTGAATTAGTTACAACTAATTCTGAGTATTCTATTACTATTTGATGCCTAGTCTGGTAATTGATTTAGGAACTAATCAGCACTTGCTTAGGGCCACCACTTCCAGTTACCAATGATATGAAAAGTATCAATCTGGCACAACCAAATCTAACTGATGATTGTAATCAATGATTCTTATTGTAGAGTCAACTTTACTCCAATTAGCGAATTAGTTACAACTAATTCTGAGTATTCTATTACTATTTGATGCCTAGTCTGATCATTGATTTAGGAACTAATCAGCACTTGCCTATGACCACCACTTTCAATAACCAATAACCAATACTACAATCACTTACATCACCAAAGATCATTGCATGATATCACAAAGAGATCGAAAGCTATAAAAATATTAAATTGACACTGTAACAATCAAATCCAACTGATTAATATAATCAATGATTATTATTATGAGGTGTTAAACATTAGTTCAATTTGCGTGGAGAGTAGTGGAGTGTGTAAGATGTCACGTATCTCAAAGCTTTTAGCTATCGAGCTATTTGCCCAGCTCCCTTATGCTGTGAGAAGTTTTGGGCTGTGCTACGGTCCAGCACTCACCGTCTGAGTATACATCAGACCTAAAAGGTCAGGAATACTGTCCTGGGCACGTATTCTATTGCCAGGCTCTTCTGTCTTCACTTTGTCAGCTCGTAACCAGAATGGACCTCCAAAGATGACTGTTTGCTCTCACGCGTCTTTCATAATTACTGACAACATTTTCTCTTGGATAACTTTCATTCTTGTGTTCTGCAAACATCCTAGACTCCGAAATAATAAGACTTCGTTTGTACCTCATCAAATACAACCGATGAAATAATATTTTGAAACAAAACATGCGGATTTATCACAAAAATTCAATCGTACAAAAATCGAAGGTCCGAGGATTGAATTTGAGTGGAAAATTCTGTATTTCGTCACTTTTGAAGTAGTTTTGATTTGTTGGTCTACCCATAACTTTTATGAATTTAGAGAAAATTGTAACCTAAAACTTCTGTAGCTGTCACTATTTACCCGTTCCTCGAATTTCGTCTTTCCCTCAGACTTGGACTCCCTCGAGGTTTCGCGTTTCCACCCTCGGGAGCGATACATTCGCAGAGAGGTAAAAAGCTCGGGACCAGAGACAGCGTTCGGGACGAGGCATTAGTGAAAAACAGTGAATCTGATGCCTTATCGTGTCTGACATTACCAGGAGAGGATACGAAACAAAAGTACAAAAGGGATGAAAAAGAAACGAAGACGGAAAAAAAAAATGAAAAACATCGGATCCCCTCGTGACTCTGCTACAAAATAGAAAGATCTTGAAACTCCATAGCGATGAATCTACTCTTTTCCCATATAATGTATCGTATACCGAGAGCACTCCACTTGTCATAAAAGACCCTCATTCATCATTATCTCCCAATGAAAGAAAAAAATTCTTCGGATCTTCATTTGAGCGAACATTCAAAGTCTTTGAATTAAGATTCTTGACGGTTTGTTAATTATTGGACTCATGAAAATGTGAATTCGAAGACACGACAATGGAATGATAATTTTTCACCTCGTTTTGAACCATTGATAAAGATTTCTTTGGGAAACTCTACCGATGGGAAAATACATCGTAATTTGCTTAATTATGCTTCGTATATTTTTAATTTTAATTTTCCATACCACTTTCTTTTGTATTTTCTTTTCTCCTGCAACGTTTCTCGGAAATTCTATTCACACTGTGTAAAACTCGTATAACCTAATTTTCGGAAAATGTTGAGTCAGCGGTCTTGTTTTCATTAAAAGTTATTCTTGATTGAAAATTCTCTCGTTTCTAGCGTACCTGGATAATTTTCGCATCGTCATTTTCTTGCATCTCGTTGTGTGTTATTGATAATTGTAAAATATTGCATCCAATTAAATGGATTCTCCGAATTTTCCGTCATTATATTTGGGTTGAGATCTCAAAAATATATTTGAAATACTGTTAAATTTTACTAATGGTAATAATTGTTTCATTGAAAATTAATAGAAATATTCGCGTTGAAGTTTTCTATAAATTTTGCTAATATGTTTTGAGACCAATTTTCGAGTATTCATAATTCTACTTTTTGCTTTTTTGCCCAAGGCGAAGCGCTTGACTTACGTAACCCGTAGCGTACGACCTTGCGGAAGTTACATGAAGAAATCTTAAGAAGTCCTTCCGGAAACTTACCTGTAACATAAAAAAAAAATTTCGTTAGAAACGTTCGCAAAATGAAATTTTTTCAAAAAAATATTTCAGACGATCACATTTTATATTTACTATTTGCTAAAAGTACTTGTAATATTTTTCTGCTACTTTTAACAAATATTAAGTAATAAAAATTTAATTAAAAATAAAATAAAGCTAAAATTTGAAAATTTCACTAAATTTACAAAATATTTTGTTCCTGAAAATAAAATTCTCATTTAAATTCATCCAGACCTGAAAATTTTTATTTTCCTATCGTGAATAATATTTCTTAATTCTAAGAAAATGTCTCTTATTCAAAAAGTCTTACCTTTTTTATGAAGATAAGAGAACGAGTGGATGAAAAAATAATTTCAAGCTCTGAAATATTCGCATCTAATTTTTCTTAGACTTACAAGATTTCTAAAATTCGTGACGAACTTTCTAGAACTTACATTCATGAAGTTGCAATGAATAGAAGAATGAAAGATTTCAAGCATAAATTATGAATAAGAAAAAATAAAATTTTCATCAAGTAGAGAAATTATTTAGGATTAAAATTTTAGTTTTCTTGTGGAAAATTTCAACGGTCGGTTGAATTTACTCAAGATTCTTCGTTAGACACTACGTGATGTAATTTAGTTAGCGCTTTAGGTGAAATACGCTTTTCTGCAAGAATTCGTGTCCGTTTGTTTTACACAAACGAAAATCCTCGTGCGGATTGAAGGATTAACAATAACGAAACAAGATGCCGCGGTGTGTATTCAAGTCCTAACCGGTGATGTGTGTTTTGCCAGGCTAATGGAATTTATTTTACGCTAATATTTTGTCCAAATCATGTACAGAGAAGATTTTTCGTAATGTAAAAATGCTTAGCAGCCTTGATCCTTATTAACACGTTCAATCTTTGAGGAATTAACTCGGTATAGAATCTTTTTAATATATTTCAAAATTATTTAAACAAAAACAAAAAAATTTTATATAAAGTAATTATGTATGAACAAAATAATTTACAAATAAAAAATTTAGTTTATTGTTTATTTAAACGTCTATTATTTCGTCGATAAAGTAGAGTACATTTTAACTATGTGCCCACACGTCGAAAAAGTATAATCGAAATACCGATAAAAACTGTACTTAACATTTCAGTAAAATCTTTACTGAATAAATTCCTTCCACAGAGTCCCTCTTGATAAGGAAGACACGAGCTGGATATGATAAAGAAGAATCCTACCATACTTGTTGTTAGAACGCGTCGCTACATTTTGTGTTCGGTACGAATCGATTTTGTCAACGTGCAGTGTTTGCTTTATCTGCTGCAGATATAAACAGCTGTGAATTGACCGACTAAAAAATTATTTAAAATATTTATTTGTTTATTTATTGATTTATTTATCTTTGAGAATTATTCATCATTGCATGAACAATAAAATAAAAACAAATCGATCCAAATGAAAAAAAAAATCATTTCGAAATGCGTCTGACCAAAGCGAGTTTTTTCTACTTAAATTTTCCTACTTCAGTAAAAATTGTGCGAATGATGTGTAAAAGTGCTAGAAATTCATTTCTACAGTAGCGCGTTTGCAATTTTAATATTATCTCTCATTGATTTTTTAGTACATTTAGGTTTTAATCTCAGCTATTTAATTAATCGATGCAGCACATCGTTCCATGTTCAACTTGAAGCGAACTCTGACACAAATTGGAATCGCATGGCTTCACTTAATTCGAAAATAATTTGCATTTGCATCCAAAATTGACGATGGTCGTTAACAAATTTTATGCATTTGCGATCAAAATTCGTATGGCTGTTGATAGAAGTTAACGATTCATCAATATTGCAAAATGCACGTAAAAAAATGTAAAATTTAAACAAAAAATATTCTTATCGGAATATTTTACAATCTTCATGCGAAAAAAATGTGAAATATCCAATAATGTTGAAGAGAGAATTGGAAAAGTACGAGGTCCCTAAACAAATATTTTTATCGGTAAATTATCGTTAAATATTATGGGAAACGATTTGGCGAACATTTTTGTAATATTTAGCAGCCGGGATGCGGAGGAATATTGAATATTCGAGACCGTGGAAGCCCGAGAGGGAAAAAGGTGGTTTATCTGTCGTTGCAACGAGCGAAACGAAGCCCAGAAAAGGAGAAACGTGAGATTTCTTAATCTCTGGAAAATGGGTACACGCGGTGGGTGAGCGGAGCAAAGGGCGAGGTAAGACGAGGGCAGGATGAAGAGATCTCTCGAGCCGGAGAATTCACCCTCTCGAAACAATGGACCATCACCCATTTGCCGGAGTAGCCTGCTCTCTCTCTCTCTCTCTCTCTCTCTCTCTCTCTGTCTCTCTTGCTCTTTATAGCCGTATACATTTCATCGAGCAATCTTCACAAGCTTCCATCGGAAAATCTAGTACGGAAAACACGTTTAATTTCAACATAATTAAATTTTTTCTCCACGAATACTTCATTTTTACTCGAATTTCCAAAATATTAATTCTTATCATTCTTTTCGATTCGAAATCTCTTATATTTATCTCAAAATTAATTTATCTACTAAAATTGCATTTTAAAAATGCATTTTTACTTTCATGAGATCTGATCAAATAATTTTTTTCATTTTCCTTATATTCATGTATAAATTTGGATATTTTTTTCTGTACAAAGTCTGGCAATTTTTTATGACTCTAAATTCATACTAAAATTTATTTTCGTTTTTTTTTAATTTTTCGCTGATATTGTAATCAAAATAACAAAGTGATTCGTTTACTGTCTGTATTTTCTTAAAAAATATTAATAGCACCAGCGATATGAAAGAGAATTAATAAAGACACCGAAATTGATACGATTTGATGCGGAGTAGCGTTCAGAATGCAAATTTGATACGTGTGGCTGGGTAAAAATTTCATCGGCTCGGTGAGAGCGAGGGAACCGCACCTGAATAAGCTCGCCTCAGAGAGTGTAGCATTTGAGGGCATCAGTGACGTCAGAACTCGGGGGTGGAGGTTCCAGTTACGTCACTGGCCCAGGCGGCAGCCTCCACGTCGGAGCATCGATCAGTCGGGAGGCGATAGCGGAGGAAATGTCGTTAATAGCTCCGCTGCTTCTGTCACAGTATATTCTTAATTAAATTTAACGTTCCTTCTTATACTTTTTCCATCCTTTTTTTCCTTCTGATTTTTTTCCTCGCGTATTTTCTCTCTCTTTTCGCATTTTCTCAAACTTTCATTAATGTTTATAAACGACGTTGAAAGAAAATTTGCAATTTCACTCGATCTACATGGGACTCGATTCGTAATTGCAAAACACAAATTAATAAATTTTCGGTTTTTATAATTTATTGCAATTTTTCCCGATATTATTGATGTTTTTATTTGGATTATTTTACGTATTTTCGATTTTTTTTCGAATGCCCATTTCGACATTTATGAACATTTAAAAAACTTCAAAATTTCACTTGATCTATATACCCGGGTCACGAATAGCAGATGCAAAACACGATATAGAGATTAATAATAATCGAGAACTCTGTGGAATACGCGAGATATTTTCCCGAGTCACTGGGGAATTGAATCCACTCGGCCAAGCGATTTCTGGAATTTTCATAACAGTCGAAATTGTTCTCGTGACGTTGAGAACGTGAGATTTTTCGTAATTAAATACTCGAAGCTAAACGATTACTTAATTCTCAAATAAACTCGTTGATTAACAAAAAAATATTTATAATCCCAAAATATTATTTTTCTCATCGTAAATAAATAATTTATAATTAAATATGCTTTTTAGCCTCGTAATTATTGTTTTTTTCATCGTAAATATATAATTTATAATTAAATATTTACTTTTCAGCCCCATAATCATTCAGTTCCCATTAATTATAAAATATTACAGATAAAAACACTATAAAAATTCCCTCATTCGCGAAGCAGTATTTTATCGCAAATGGAATATCAACATTACTTATACTTTATATCATACAGGAATAAGATTTACGTTTACGTGATTTAGCTCGAAAATGAACGTTTACTGAGAATCCATACGCTATCTGTCTGTTATCGTCTACGGCTCCAATTTTTTTGCCAAGTTTCTCAAATACAGGAAATCTGATAACGAAAGCTCATCTGTTAGATTAAAAGCGAAAACGAGGAAAGGTTAAAGCTGAAGAGAGAGAGAGAGAGCGAGAGGCACAGAGTGAAAAACAAGAGAGAGTCAGAAAGAAAAAGAGAAAGAGAGAGAGACAAGTTCTAATGTCAAAGTTCATATACATGCAATTGGTAATTCCATTGTGTACCAGTACTAAAAGAGGTATTCATTGTTGGGTTTGAGCTTTGGGGAGCCGAGCCCCGAGAAAATAGAGGGACAAAGATTTATGGAGGTTTCCAATAAGGTAGATGGAGACGAAGCAAAGCGAGAGAGGGCATGAAAAGCTTCCGGGTCTATACTCTGTGGTTCACTCTCGTATTAAAGCACCTTTGTCACACGGATCACAATCGCCATATCCTATCCCAACGATGAGAGTTCATTTCTCATCTCTCATCCCCTGGCGCAGAAATAATTTTCTCTCGTCGCTCTCATTGACCATTCGGATCGAATTTACGTTGTTCGATTTTCATTTCAACTCTTTTTTAGTCTTTAAACATATGGAACGTGCGAGTAGAATTAAAATTAGGAATCATAAAAATTCTGCTAGTTTTTTATGCGATTTTTTTGTACTTCCGGTACAAATAACACGCGATGAGACTTTGAAAATTAATTAATTCAATAAATAATATGGCAGGGTGTATTTTTTTAAATCGAGGATATGTTTTAAATTCAATGTTCAAAGTAAAATTTGCTATTTTTGGCATATTTAGGGGAGGAGGGGGCAAAATGGGGTAGTTAAGAAAAATTTTCGATTCCAAGGGTTTAAATATGCTGAATTTTTTGTTTTTTAATCACAATTGAAGGAAACAAATTCAATTTTCAACTGAAATAATATTTTCATGAGAAAAAAAAATTTTTCAGTTGTCAAAATGGGGTACCTCTGCAAAAAGTACGAAAAAATTTTTTTTCTCATAATTTGTTAAGTTATTATTAGCTTTGACGTCTTATTCCAAGTAATTAATTGATGATTT
>JAPYYX010002735.1:0-26558 GCA_030522605.1 Cremastinae sp. B BG-2022a
AAAAAGTTTCAATAAAATATTTCATTTATTATATGAAAAAAAAATTCTTGAAAATAGAATTTTTTTTTTTCGACGAAACCCACGTAACCCCTTAAGGGGTTTCGGTAGTAAAAATGAAAATAAGAACTTGATGAAATTTGGATAGAATGTTCTTTTATGAAAAATTTGAGAGCATTATTTTTTTCCAAATTTTTCTCCTCATATTTACAGAATAAAAAAATACGCTTTTTGGACATATAGATATACACACCGTGTATAAGAACGTATTCTGTTAGTTAATTACTCAACAACGACGTGAATGGAAAATTTGATAAAATTAGTTTTTAGTTATTTGAGGTATAAGAACATTCTCGCCAAATTTCATCAAAGTCTTAACATTTTTCAATTTTCTACGTGTTTAACATGCGTTTGTATATTGTATATTGTGGTATCGAAACCCCTTAATCACAATTAAAGTAAAGAAATAAAATTTTCAACTACCATGCGAACAAAAAATTTTCTTTTTCGTAATTTGTTAAATAATTATTAGCTTTGACATTTTATTTCAAGTAATTGTTAGATGATTTATTTTATTCTTTGTTTAAATGTGTTTCATTACCAAAGAAAATGTTCTTTTTTGATCTCCTATGTTAATTGCTTTTTCATTTTCATCTTTATTTAAATATGTTTTTTAAATAACCAAATATAATGTTCTTAGCAGAGAAAAGACTATCTGGTATTAAATTTTATATAATTATGAAATATTGCAAATTTTCACCAAATTTTTGGGGTGCTCCATTTTGCCCCCCATACCCTATTTTGCTCTCCCTTACCCTATATGCATAATTTTCTTTGTGATTAATGAGATAAAGAAAATTAATTACTCTAATTAATGAAATATGTTTTTTTCGTTTATTCAGGAAATTGGAATGCCACTTCAAGTGAATTCGAGATTGCAAACCAATCTGGTGATGGCTCATACGCACTACAACTCAAAAATTCAAGCCTTCAACGACTTGACTGTGCCACTCTTCTGGACAGACTTGGTACGTTTCAATTCAAATCTGAATAAAAAAATAGTATTTTCAATTGATAATAAAAAATAAAATTATTTGTATAAATGAGTAATTTTGGTCAATTTTTTTTCAGTACATTCCGGGGATGCCGAGTGATCTCTTGCGATTGATAAAATTATTGCTGCACGTCGGTCCTATGATCCAGACAATAACCATCGTGATCTTCGCGCTAACCGGGGCATCGACGCTCGTCGCATTTGTCGTTACCACTCTGTGGGTCCTCAACCAGAAAAATGAGGAAATCAATAACAGCATAGAGAGGAGAGAGAGTGCTGAGCTCAGAATACCGCTCGGTTATGGACAGTACACGGCCATCAGAATCTTACCAGCCATTAAAAAAATCACATCAAAAACCGATCTTTTTGGATAAGAAACCAATTTGTGACAGAATTTTTAATAATATTCTGTGTCAGATTTTCCTACAATTTTCTATTAACCGAGAAAAAATTTGCGAATTTTTTCAATCACCAAAAAGCTCAAATATTGTCAAACATTCCAAGTGAACATTTCTTAAAAAAATCTTATTTGTACAAAAATTGAAGGAAAAGAAATGAAAACCCCAAAGTTTTCAAATTACAATTGTGTTAGAGAGTGTTGCAAAAAGAGCAACAGAACAATCGTCTCTAAACGACTCGCAAGAACTTGCTGCAATGTAAATATTTATTTTTTCGTTATTATTTTTAAAAAAAGTTAGTGCTATAAATTGTTCAATGTTATTTTATACTATACTCGGTGAATTGCTCAATTTTTCGATAAGATGAAATCTCGAATCAACCGATTAGGATTAGACGACATTTCTTTAAAACTTTAATACAATGTCTGTTTATATCTGTTGAGAAACGTTCCATTATTAATTTTTTAGAAATAAGTATTCAGTTGTCGAATCTTGATTTATACGTAGAATTATTATAAACGTATAATTTGAGATTCGTTGGATAAATAGCGATGAAAACAACCACGAAATGTTTAGTTTAGGTATTCCTTGCATGATGGGGGGTATCGAAATTTTGTTCTCATTTTTTCTCATATTCCAAGTGGGCTGAGAATTTAAATCCATTAGGAAAAGTTATTGCAAATCAATTGAAGAAAAACATACTCAATTAAAGAAAAACAAACTGAAAATTCAAATTGATCCTACGCTAAGTTTATTTTTTATGTAATAAACAAAATCATAAAAAATTTTCTCTTCAGATTTTTGTACAAAATTAATTGAAGCTTCTTTGGTGTTACATAACAATCTGTGGAAAATTTCAACAGGCTTCACCGACCAAAAATCGAAATACTCCTCGTTAATATCGTGATATTTAATACGGACTCTTATGGGAGGTTGCAAAAAATGACGATTTTCAAGAATATATACTTGATTTTTCAGTCGGTAACAGCCCCTGAAATTTTACACAGTTGTACGTATGACATCAAAGGATGTTTCTGCTAATTTTCAGTGAAATCTGAAGATAACTCTTTCATGCAAGGAATACCTCAAACAATCAGTCAATTTGTTTGGCCAGAACAATTCGTCGTACTCACACACAAAATGTTTGGTTTATCTGTCTGGTTAAAATCGAAAATTGCCATTAAATACATGTAACCACAAAAAACATCTGATTGTGAGCTTTTTTTGTGGTACATGTACATTTTTTATCATTTATTTTATCAAGAAATGAGAATTAATTTTTTTTTTCAAATTTTCCAATTTATAATGTAATACGCTCAAATTTTGCGCTTATATTTATCTGTGTGACTTATAATTTGTTTCTCAAGCACGATAATAGATTTAAATGAAAGAAAACAAAGGGCGCTGTTTGTATCGGCGGGGATATCTAGCTTTAGATTTAATAGATAAAGACTGAGTGGAGTCGCGAGGCCCATAAATAAAACTATTTACAAGATTGCAACAACGACTAAACAATTTTTAATAACGCAAACTCGTAAAAGCATTCCCCAAATGCATTTCGGGTTTGTCTTTTTTCCTATTCGCTCTTTATTGTCATTGGTGACTTTTCGTTTCTTCGTGAAAAAATTCTGATTTTATCATTTGTTTACTCAAAGTGCCGAGCTTAATGATGCAAAAAAATTATTTTTTCAGGATGAAATAATTTTTTCTTATCAAGTTTCAAACTTTTGAAATCATAGTTTTTAAGTTTTACTATTATATGTAGAACATTTACGAATATAAATTTAAATGGTATAAGGGTAAATTCAGATGTCTTATTACCGACACTTGCCTTTGTGTATTATCTATTTCTAAGCTGTTATCTGTGTACGTTAAGGATGAAGATATATTTGTTACATTTCAACATTTCAAAAAGATTTGAGTATAATATTGTGTGCTCAAATAATGGATGTATATACACGATTGAAAAACAATTTTGAAACTTAATACTTGAATCCATTTTGCGGTAAGCTGCAGTACTCTATACTAAAGTATAAAAGTGATTAAGCATAAAAATCGTTACGTTATTAAAAAGTGTTGAAAGATCTCGGATATCGGCTTATCAGTGACAAAAAAAAATTGCGCAACCTCAATTTTGTAGTCCAATTGAGGTGGATTAATTCAATTTTAATATTATGGCGTTTCGGTACAGTTAGCAGAAAACTCAAGAAATTGATACGTAAAACAGGTAGAGAATCGAGAAATGATCAGAATTGGATAAAAAATGGGAACGATGTTCGTTATTATTAAATAAACGGATATAGATTCTAAAAAAATATTCTACGTAGATATTGAGTTATTAAGGTAGTTGTCGTGCGAAAGCAATTGTGTCAGAATTTCTTGCAAATTTGCACAAGTCTTGGTTAATATGATCTGCATACGTGTACCAAATTTCAAGAGGTTTGACCGCGTAGATATTGAGATATTTATTTTTTTAAATCACGATTTTCAGTGCTCTCCCATAAGAGCACATGTTATATATTGTGATTTTCAAGCCAAAATATCTTGACTTCTAGATGGTGAACCATCTTGAAATTTTGCAAAACTGTTTTTGGTACTACAAAGATTCCATTAGTTTTTTAAAAGAATCTGACTATTTTGTTTTTTATGTTTTTCTTACGATTGTAATAGTTCAAGGTCATGTTATATGATCTTGAATTTCGAGTATGTTATTCTTGAATCAATATGCAACAACTTTTCTTCATATGCATAAGTTCAAAAACCGCTTATTACAGAGATACACTAAGAAAAACTTTTGATTTAACTGTACCACGACGACTACCAAGAAAACATTTCCATTCTTTTGTATAGAGTCAATAGCTATATTCATAAAATAAGGACAATTTTCTCTTTCGACAACTATGTAGATACAATTTTTGAAAAAAATCACATAATCACGTATGTTATGTTAAAGAACATCCTGACAAAATTTTATCACATTCCGATCATAGTCGCTTCTGTACCGAAACTTAACAGAGACCGGGCACCGTCTTGACGGTTCCTTTTTGATTCTTTCGTTAACGTCAATAACTCTATTTTTTGATCAGCCCCAAAAAATCCAAAAGCTTTCGGAACATATTCAGGAGGAGGTTGGAAAAAAAATTGTGGATCCGTATAAAAATACGATTGGTTTTATTAGTGTATCCATAGCTCAAGCTCACAGTAATACTACTTTCTTCATAACTATTAAAACATAGTAGGCAGTCTAAACATCTTGTTCAATGGTACGTATCATCGAATTAAAAATAAATGACAATTCGACCTAGGCACGCTCTTATTATGCTGATTACCGCTCAACGAATATGATCCACCATCGTATAAGAAAGAAAAGATGAAAACGTAAATATATTTACAATTAATGAATATAATAATGATAATAATAATAATAATAATAATAGTAATAATACTAGATGAAGAATGTACAGTGATGATATACCTTAGTGCGTTGTGAATTCATAACTCACGTATCGCACGTTATTACAAAGAATGAGAATATATGTATATTGCTCACATTACAACGGACTGATAATAATCCGTCGTATAATCGACATGATGAATCATTTTAGATAATCGAGCTGATTTGCGCTCACAAGAAAAAGTGAACTTCGTTGAATGAAAAGTGAAAAAAGAATCAATATTGGTTCTCTCTCTACGAACTTTGAACAAGAAAAAGTCTGATAAAAAACGTCTCAATAGCTTGAGGATTAAATAATTTAATGGTTACAATTTTCTTTAAATCCAACGGCAATGATTGCCAAACGACGAAATATCGAAATACTCGCTATTTTGATACATCGTGATTGTCCTTACGTGAGATCAGTTTAGTTCCTGCTCATAAATTTCACAGCTCGAATACTTTGCCGATTTATAACAATTTTTTATGTCTCTGAAGATTTGGAAGACACGTACGAGCTCCAGAGCTTAAAAATGAAGAGAATACACTTGTATAAAGTATCTAAAAAATGATCCGAGTACAATCGAATCGGGTATAAAATTCATTTCCTTACGATGGAGCTATATTTCGAAATGACATCGCTAAGAAGAAAAATAATTGACAATGGAGGGAAAAAATATAATA
This sequence comes from Cremastinae sp. B BG-2022a, assembly GCA_030522605.1. Lineage (NCBI taxonomy): Eukaryota > Metazoa > Arthropoda > Insecta > Hymenoptera > Ichneumonidae > Cremastinae sp. B BG-2022a. Next base: position 5,567 of record JAPYYX010002735.1, read on the forward strand.
ATGATAATAGTAAAAATAAAAATCACAACCGGCGAGCGAGCCAAATAAAACTATCGATAAAAATACGCGAATCACTGTTACAATAAATAACGCCTACCTTAGGCTTCAAGAATTTACATGAAATAGTAAACTTTTATCCAGTCGTCAGAATCTCACTCAATTCGTGCTTTATTAAGAACATTATTATGTGTGCTTGTTATCGCGAATTGGTCATCCCGATGATCCACATTCGTTTTGTGAATCATCAATTATCGGACATTGTGACACGTATTTTGCACGGACATATCACGTTTGCCAATGACATTCGCATAATCTTTTTTTTTACATTTACTTAAAAAGCACCGACTAATTACTGGATAAGATAACAACCTGCTCGTAGAAGCGTTTTCCACAGAAAGGAGACTCGCTCTGCGTTTCCTTACAATTGCACAACTCTCACTCGAGATCCAGTACAATTACCCTTACCAGAGGGTTTAAGCGTTCTTCTGTTTTTTTTCTTTTTTTTTGCGAAAGTACATCGTATTAGGAATAAACGTATACCAAATCTTCGGACCTGATCGCAATGCAGGTAAATCAAGAATTAAAAATTTTGGCAAGAGTAAGCGAACAAACTCGAAAATTCATCTCCACGTTATTGTAGGCTACATCTCGATGGAATGAACGATTACTCGTAATTCCCTGTTGATTTTTTTTCCTCGTTATGAGTCGAGAATTAAATGAGACCCTGCGGTGGCGACCACGAAAAATCACAGTAAAAGGTTTAGAGAGCCCTCTTTTTGAGTAATTCATCGAATGACACGAATTGAAATTACGTGTCATCGGAAGATGGTCTATCCCAGCAGCAGAGCCATCTCCACCACCTTCGCCACATCGATAGCGTTTTTCTACGACGCGATAGCAAATCTGGGCCACCTCTTCTTGTGCTTAGAGCGCTAACAATGGCCTGGTCGAACGCTTCCTTGAGATCGTGTTGCGTCAAAGCTGATGTCTCGACGTAGCCGACAGCCCCGAGTTTCTGTGCCAATTGGTGACCTTGGGTTGTTGTTATCGGTGCTTGTCCGTACCTTGCCAGTTGTAACATGAGTCGAACGTCCGATCTCAGATCACTTTTAGTCCCCACCTAGAAAAAAAATTATTAAGTAACGCTAATGCATTTTTATCATTATTACATTATTAGAATGAAGCTGAACGAGGACGAATTTTGAATTTCTTGATAATATGTACTGAATTTAAATACATTGGGCTAATATTATTATAATAATTTTATAATGATAGAAGAACGATAGTTTTACTGTACGTAAAGCTATTAAAAATTCAATGTAATTTCAAATTTACATATTTTTTAGTTTTCGACAATATTTTTGGTGGAAGTATGAAAAGTTTTTGGATTCTCTTTTTTACCTTTTTTTGTTTCATCATGACAATGTTAAAAGGTAAACTTTGATTTTATTATACTTTTTGGGTGAAGACTATTTTTTGACTTAGTCGGGTCGTAAGTACTTCCTTGAAAATGTTGAGTTTCATTGCTTCATTTTTATGCTTATTACATTACTAGAATGAAACTGAACGAGGACGGATTTTGAATTTCTTGATAATATGTACTGAATGTAAATACATTGGGCTAATATTATTATAATAATTTTGTAATGATAGAACGATGATAATTTTACTATACGTACCAGTAAAGGAATTAAAAATTGAATGTAATTTCAAATTTACATATTTTTCAGTTTTCGAGAATATTTTTGGTGGAAGTATAAAAAGTTTTTGGATTCTCTTGTATTTTACCTTTTTTTTCTTTCATTATGACAATGTTGAAAGTTAAACTTGCATTTTTTATACTGTTCGGGTGAAGACTATTTTTTTACTCAGTCAGGTCCTAAGTACCTGCTTGAAAATTTTCAGTTTCATTGCTTCATTTTTATGCTTATTACATTACTAGAATGAAGGTGAACGAGGACGGATTTTGAATTTCTCGAAAAATATACTAAATTTAAATACATTATATATGCTAATAATTTTATAATGATGGAACCACGATAATTGTATTATACGTATATCAATAATAAAGCAATTCAAATTTTAATGTAATTAAAAATTTACATATTTTTCAGTTAGGGAATAATTTTGGTTGGAGTATAAAAAATGTTTGGGTTCTCGTGTGTTTTGCCTTTTTTTTCTTTCATTATGACAATGTTACAAGTTAAACTTGCATTTTTTATACTTTTTGTGCGAAGGCTTTTTTTAACTTAGTCAGGTCGTAAGTAACTCCTTGAAAATTATCAGTTTAAGCCTACCTCCTGACGCATATGCTCGAAGATAATTATTTAAGATAATTACAGCATGACAGTCAAGTTCACAAATTGCTTCATATACAAACTATAAGTGAAAAAGTGAAAAATAAGCATTTCGTGTGAACTTTATTTAACACAACAGAAATGTGAATAGGGTTCAGTGTTGAGAAATTTAATTGCCATTGTTCAAAATTTCACCTTTCCATGCTAATGAAGAGCTACTGTTAAGAATTTCAATTTTATAATAAACATCTCGATTTTTAAACGATGAAACTTCTTGAAATTTGACTATACAAATTTCAATGATGATCAAATTAGTCTACAAAAAAAATTTAAATCTTTACAGAACATTTCTTTAGGATCTATTTTTATTTTAACTTTAACTTAGTCTCTAAAAATAGTTTGATATTTATACTTAGTGGTTGTTCATCTACACTGATAAAACCGAGATTTACATTTTTATTCGTTTACAAGTGTCTGACGTGGAATACTCATCTATTTACGATAAAGCACAGATAATCTAAAATAAATCTTAAAAAACTATAAGATTTTGTATCAAGGATGTGACGCGAAATCGAACGGTTTCCTATGATTCTATTTGCACTGTCATCATGAAACAAGTTAAATTATCATTAGATAAGAAAAAGAAAATGCCAACATAGAAAAGTGTAGTAATTAATTGTTACAAGGCACTAATCATGAAAAAAATTTCCCACATCATTCAATACTGCATGAAACGTTGGAAATCGTCTTAATAATTGGAAGAAACAGTAAAAACTGAATATAAATTCAAATTTAATGACTTGAGATTATACAGAGCATTATCATGAGTCTAGACTAGAAAATGTAGCAGAGCTATAATTTAGAGAGAATGAGTTTTAAAAAAATGAGTTACAAAGAAGATATCTGAAAAGATTTTTTGTAAAATATGTGAGAAAAATATAATAAATAAAATATTCTACAGAATATGAAAGATTATATTTTATTCTGTAATTTAGGTCAAGTACTTACTAATATAATAGGAGCATTAGGACAGTACTTTCGAACTTCATTAACCCATCTGGAGGCAACGCTGTGATAGGAAGATGGACAGACAACGCTGAAGCAAATAAGAAACACATCCGTCTCAGGATAGCAAAGCGATCTGAGTGGATCGAAGTCATCCTGTCCTGCTGTGTCGCAGAGTTGCACATTTAATGGCAATCCGTCTACATTTACCACCACTGAAAAACAATTTCCAAAATTAGTTCAAACATTATTTAATTATAATGGGATCAATAATAAATTTACATTTCTCAAACATGAAAAAAATCTTGTACAAGTTTTTTTACATTCCTTCAATAAACTTTATTCATATTTATTTAGAGAATTGCAAGCTATACTTGGTTCATAAGGTATTTAATCAATTAAAGAGATCAAAATGTAAATGATTTGACACAGAATTTGAAATGATAACTTATTGACCTTTCAGGTGGTGCAATACTGCTCAAATGCATCCGCTTATGTAAATTATGCATTCTTTTAATGTATCTCATTAAAAATATAGCGAATGCAAAATACAGTTCAATGTTGTTAATTTCACTTTTTCGGGATATTACCGTCCTAACATTAAAAGTAGTAATAAGTCGGTTGTTTTCTAAAGTACATACTTTAATCGAAGTACCATGAAAGGTAAAAATATAGTGAATGCGAAATACACATTAATATTTTGAATTCCGTTTTTCAGGATATTACAGTCCTAATATTAAAAGTAGTAATAAATCAGTTGTTGTCTAAAGTATATACATATTTTAATCAAAGTGCTATATGAAAAATAAAAAAATTGTATATTGAAAGTTATTGGAATGTGGATGAAAAATCTTTTATCACATTAATTACTCGACTCCTGAAATTTTCATTTGCATAAAGTGCACACAAAAAATATTTTCTTTCATAACATTACCTCCTCCTGCCATCAATATGTAATTTACCTTGACTAACAAAAATTGATTTTGCACAATGTATGCTTGATTTTTATTTTATTTTAGGAATCTATAATTAAATATAGTCTACAGAATCTATGAAAATTATGGAAAAATATTAAATACCATTTCGTGTGTAAATTTCTTAATGTATTTTATTTTGTATGTTGAAAGAGAAGATTTTTCCTAATATATAGTAAAAGAAATCTAACAAATATCATTGCCATTTTAAACAAAGCAATCAGAAATTGGTAGAAAATTCTAAATTTTTTCTCAATTCATTGAATATTGTGACTGCAAATCATATTTTATTAGCTACTCTCTAGTCTGCATCTAAAAGAAAATCCAAAATGAAGTCTGTGCTGTTGAAAAACAATTCCATAATAGGTATCAAGAACGCAAGGCCTTGGAAGAAGAAAAAGTCTATGTACGAGCGAGCTCTGCTCTACATCGGAAAAAGGACAATAGGCCTTGTAGCCAATAAATCAATAAAATAAAGAATACCGTTGAAATTAGGTTAGTCAACCGAGCCTGAAAAGCCTGCGAAATTGTACATCGAACAGTACAACGTAATATATATTGTGTAAAAATTTGAGAAATTTATTACGTCATAAAGCAGTATATGAATTGATTTCGGTGTAAATATTTTGTTGAAGCAATCACCGATAAAAAAATACATAAAAACATGTAAGTAAATGTGTTTAGATATTTTCGTACGCATAAATTTGAAGAAATATTGAAGCAATCATCGGTAAAAATAAAAGGAATGACACAATTCCGAGAATTGGGTGAAGCGTGAAAAGAAACGCGAGAAAGATTTTCAAATGTTTGTTGAATATTATTGTGAGCTTCATTTATACCGAGAACGCAAATTCCTCTTTCTCTCTCGTATTACAATACATATTTTCATAGAATTTTGAAGACAAACGCGACGAGGAAAGAAACGCGCGCCGAGAGCCGAAATGAGCCGAGAGGAACCGAGATGACCCGAGAGCAACTTCTCGGTGCTCGGTAGGTCCCTCTCACCTGTTGCCCCGCGTTCGCTAAGTTTGCTAAGTTCGCTAAGTTCGCTTGCCTCCGTATGTACACTCATCTCAAAAATTTCGAAGGAGCCCAGGAGCAGGGAGAGGCTTCGAAAACGCTTTGGCACACGGCAACAAACGTCCCAAAGCGTCCGAACCTTTTTGTTTCCTCCTTTCATGTAAAAAACCATCGAGATCCCACTCGCGTCGCGTCGATGATTCACGCCAAAATTTTATACCGTCACTCGACTCGGGCGTACTTTTAATCTATAATTAACCTGAAAAACATAACGGGCGCGCTCTAGTTTCGCAACGTCGATCGTACACGCCAATTTTCTACAAAAACAAACTTTTCAGAAAATTAATATCAATTTCGCAAATATATTTACAAATATCCTGTGGGAAAATAAAAAGCTTCAGAAATAAAAATTCTCCTAATAATACAAGTACGAATATTCCGTTCTTCGAACTCTCGAGTTGGCTTTATATTTTATGCGAATCCTCAAACCGGAAGCCGCAAACAAAAAAAACGCGAATGCACCTGCCTCGATTCTTTTCATCCTGAATATTCAAAAATGCGCATCGACACAATGAAAAATTCTTTCCAACAAAAGAAACACTTTCCAAACTCGATTTGAGTATGTGCAAGTAAAAGAGTGAAATGAGAATCAAAAAAAAAAAGAAAGTTTGTTTGAACAGGTACATGCGGGCATATATACTGACCATTGTAATTGTCGAAGGCCGTTGGTACGTATTCACCGGGAAAGCCATTCGTCGAGTACGAAACGACGAGGCTAGTTTTCCCAACGGCCCCATCACCCACGAGAACGACTTTTATTCTGCGATCCAATGGCGTAGCGTGCTCGCCGATCGTCGAATTAGTAAAATTCTGTCGATTGAGAGTGCTCGCCCGTTTCACCTGCATTTGCATCATTTGGCCACCCTTTAGGAGGGGTTTCGTCCAATTCGCGTGCGACGAGGGCGGCATCGTCTGATCATTCGCCGCGACACGAGCACGACCTCTCATACAGAATTATTTCATACACTGCTGCGATCTCCTCTTTATTTTTTTCAGTTCGTATACTATATACATCTATATAGTAACATTAACGTAATTATTATTTTTTCCTCCTCACTTTTCTCAAAAGCGTCCGAAACTCGGTACGGGTACGAGAACATCTAAACGAGCCTGCTCACGTTCACTTTCTCACGGGATCTACACATTTCTCCTCTTTTATTCTTTCCATTGCTTTGTTTACTCGAAACTTCACGACTACCGATTTCTCGGCTCGAACAGCTGCTTATTCCAAAATTTGCTCATATTTTTCGTTCTTACGAGGAAATATGTTTCGGGTGTAGTTTACTGTTTATATGCCCGAGCGGACATTTGGAAGGGAGTACGCGTTGATCGTCGAACCTTCACTGACACGAATGTCCGTAAAATGTGCTCCCGAGTGCCTGTTGCCTTCGCGAAACCTCGAAAAACAATGATTCTCCATCCAGCTAGCCCCCGTTCGTGAGGACGATCGGTATATATGTATATACATAGGACAAATAAAAAACAGTTGGTAGGGGAAGACGCGAGTCGGGATGGAAGAGATTTGTACACCTGCCGCTGCGCGGAGCCACCTGTTTCACGGAAATTCTACTGACGAGAGATGCAGCGGACGCCTCGTTGTCTGCGAGTCTCGTATTTCATTCGAATCGAGTTTCTGTAATCATTCTCTCAGACTCGTCTACAAGTACACATGAAGGCAAATTTCTCATGATTGTATTTTTTGATAGCACAAATTCAAAAATTCGGCAAACACGAAACGTAGATTTGTGCGAGATATCCGAGCAAATTTTGCGGATCCAATTCTCTATTACTTTAGATATTTTTAGATTTTAAAGATAAGATTTCAGCGAATTTTTTTATGGGCAATAGATATGACAAACTCAGTACGAGCGGAATTTTTTTACGTATTTACTTGATGAAATTGATCAGCTGCACTGTATTGCACATTTCAATTTAGAATATCGATTATAAAATATCGATTTATATCTATCGCATTACGCTATCTTTACATAAATTATGAATGATTCAATAATAGTAAAAAACGTGATATGGAAATATTTCGTTGAAAGGTGCATGGTACCCATAAATCACAAGCTCTAGACGCATCCGTCAAGACGCAAGGTCGTTCACGCCAGGCGGCCTTGCACTCAACACGACACACGGACGTGTTTACATGACAGAAAACACGTGTCTAGCATGAAGAAGGAACGAATTTAAAAAAAAAGCGTATGTTTTTGACAATTTTTTCCACACTACGACAATGGACAGACACATGCGGTAATGATAATCTTCGCTCCCGTTCTAACCACCTAAACAATCGCTGTTAGAAAAAGGTTTCTCAAACAAAGCTCGTCACTTTCGTACCAGAGGTATGTGGTACATTGACCTCTGACGTCACCCGACAATCGATTGTTTTAATCGTCACGTTTCTTATATTTAATTTTTGTTACTGCTGTTTACAGTTTTCGACCATCGACGATGTATTTCGTTCGAAAACATCTGTGGAGTTAGATATATTTTATCACGAGAGAAGGCCAACATAACCTTAATATCAGATAGATAGCAATATCAGGAATGAGTTAATCGCTGGGAAGAGGAGTCAGATAACTTTTACTTGAGCTTCAGTCTTTTTGAACATGTCGGTTTATCGAATTCCTGCAGCCATTCATCGTTTTAGGTTCGTAATTTATTGAATAAAGAATAAAGAACACAGTTTGGTAGAGGAGACACTTTCTAACCTCAAAGAGCAATAATTATTTATCATTTTTGAACGCAGCATTTCGATCGTTATGTTAGGAAGACTGCCAAAAAGATGGACACGTGAAACGAAAATTCGTAGTTATGTGACAAACATCAATGAAAAAGGAAAGAACAGTTCCTGGTTTTATTTATTACGGAGACGGTGGGAATGGAGCTTACCTCTGGGAGTTGGTATTTCGCTCTTAGGGGTGTTACAATGGCGACACCTAAGGAAACATCCATACCCTGCTGACAGCACCGCTGTTAAAGGACCTGTTGGAGACTTGATGGTAAAAGATTTATGTTTTTTGTGCTATACAATTTTTACTGAATTTTTAATTATATTTTTTTTAAGGTGATGATTAAGGAGGTTCTATCGCTTTACACGTTAAAATTATTTTCCATTTTATTTTCATGAAATTTGGCATATAGATAAATAGATACAATACGCGACCTGTGTTGAAATTTGAACGAGATTGACCGTCTAGAAGTTGAGTTATTTATTTTTGAAAATTTTTACAATCAATATCTCAAAATCTAATCGTTGAATCTTATGCAAATTTTGCACACTTTCTAATATCGCTTCAAATAATGCACAGTCAAATTTTCAACAAATTATAATGGAAACAATTTTGCTTAATGAAATTTGCCTTTACTTTACACGCTCAGTTGCTGTTTTGACTTACAAGTATCGAGTATCGATAGAACCTCCTTAAGTGTCTTATATAGTGCATAATTGAACTATTTAACTATTATATCGAGCTATTTTCTTTGAAAATGAACAATTTTTGAAGAAAAAAAAGAACCACTTTATTCTCTTTCCATCAAAGAGTAATGGGATTCTCTCCTTTTATCTAAAATATCGAAAATCTCTGAGAAAATTGCAAATCCGTTTTGTATCTGTCCCTCTTGTACACTTGTGGGTTGAACATCCCCTTGACCAAAGATGTGATGTTGTCAACTGTCCAAAAGAAAAAGAGCAGAATAATGAACAAAGAAATTTTAATTAAAGGGTTTTTTTGAAATGGCTATCATTTATGATTTTATATAAGTTTATTTGTGATAGTTTAAATGAATTTACATTTATTAAGTTTGTAATATTAATGTAAAATTTGTAACATTTAAGGTGGAATGTTACTGCTGCTTACCTTTGAGGATTACGAGTAGAGTATTTGGCTGGCTGGCCAGCATCGAGCTCCCAATAGGTTTGAGGCCTGCGCTGTACAATCTTTATGCAAAATCATTTCATGCCAATCTTCATGAAATAGATCACGATCTGTCAGCATTTCCCACTCTGGTCGATTTTTTTGTTAGGACATTAAAAAAGGATGCAAGGCCTATTGATCCACACACAGACATTGTAAGTAAATAAGAATTCCAATTAATTAAATGAACATTTTTAATTCATTAGAATTTCTAACACTTATGCAATTTTTTTTAAATTACCATGTAATGCAAAAATGAATGATGAGTAGGTATCTCCCTCAGATGGCAAAATACTCCACTTTGGACCAGTTGAATGCTGCAGAGTTGAACAGGTGAAAGGAATGACCTACAACTTGCGACACTTCCTCGGAGATTTTCATCCTGATGACGATGGCACGGTAAAATTAGGAAGCAAAGAGGGTGACGATTACATACAATCGCTTTTGAAAAATAAAAACAATCGTCTGTACCAATTAACCGTATATCTCGCACCTGGAGATTATCATCGTTTTCACAGCCCAACTGATTGGCGTATCAAATGTCGTAGACATTTTCAAGGCAAGAAAAAAATTAAACCATGATATTAAACTTACAATTAGATCTTTCTTATACATTTGATAATTTTTTTTATTGGTATATTGATAATAATAACTAATTTATGTAAACTAGTTATTATTATAATAATACTTTAACGTAATATCAAAAAATATTACAGGAAAGCTATTGAGTGTGAATCCTCGGATAGCCAGCTGGTTACCGGATCTCTTCGCAATGAACGAACGAGTTGTTTACATCGGCGAGTGGGCAAACGGCTTCATGGCATACGCGGCAGTTGGTGCTACGAACGTTGGTTCGATAAGGGTTTACTGCGATGAAAATCTTACTACTAATCAACGAAAGTGGCCAAACGGAAAAATGTGGGAGGATGCCAACCTCGAATGTACAAATGTGCGAAAGGGTGAACTTTTCGGTGAATTTCGAATGGGCTCGACCATTGTTTTACTCTTCGAAGCCCCGAAAGATTTTTCTTTTTCACTGGAACAAGGCCAATCGATAAAGGTTGGCCAGGCGCTTACCGAGAGTTCATTTATAACCCAATTAAAAGCAAGGGAGCACAGTAATTTAAATCAAGGTATTGCCCATGCGTTAAGAGTTATTTCAAATTCGGAATCTCTTTCGACCTCTCATAATTAAGTAGCTTCTAAATAAATTGTACATCCATTTTTTAAATGATTTTTATATAGGAGATTGTAATTATTTAGTTTTTTATCGTGATATAGCTTATAATTTTAAATATTCATTTATAATTAAGTATCTCACAGAGTAATGAGCAACCAATTTTTTACAAGTATTCTTGATTGAAAAAGTAATAAAATGTAATTGAAAATTATAATTTTCTCAATATAATTATTTTGATAACATCAAGATTTTATTACGTTTTCATAATATCACGTCGGAACGTCAACCAAGTTGGGAAATCCGTGCTTTGTATGTGCGAGTTTAAAAATGAAAAGGCTGCCTGTAGACTAAAGCGAGGGAAACAAGATTACCTGTAAGATGAAAATAGAGGAAATTATAAAAATTAAAATATTCTTATGATTAAAAATAAATTAGTTTGCTCACTACAAATCTTGTTTTATGTGCATGACGCATTTATTTCATTTCGTTTACTACCAAATGAAGGAAATCGTCGATCGAACTCACCTTAAATATAATTATAAAATGAAAAGAGAACCTTAGAGTAAACTGAATCTTAAAACTTCAAGTCCCCGGAGGTTCGTAATTGAGTAAAGATCGTGACAACTCCTGATCACTCAAATTACTGAATCTTTTACGCATGAGTTCAGGCAATTTCCCTTTTCTCAGACTATACATGGCAGAGTGATGCAACGCTATTTCGTACATAAGAGGACACCAAATCCGTTTAACGGTCCCTCTAACCAGAGCTGTCATATAAGATTCAATTAGACTCGAATCTTCCTCAACTGGATATAAAAATTCCGTAATCGGAATAACTAATTTTTCAGGCTTCAACCTGATGTATCTCAGCGCGCCCGCATGCTCGGACCACAATAATTTCCGATAATGAACATCGTGACGTTGTGCAAGCGGAACGAGAAGTGCCATTGAGAATCCTTCATTCCCATAAGAATTTGCGCAAAAAGATTCACACAGCGACGTGAAAAGATCCGTGAACGAACTGAGACCCGGCAGCTCGCTCGTTAAATCCAATTTTTTGTGATATTTTTTCAAAAAACGCGGCATGGCCTCGTCCAGAAGAATCGAAACGTCATTGTTGAGGTATACCGTGTCGCAAAGGTAGACGAGTAACAGTCTACTGAAACGAAGACTCGGTGAAAGACCTTGAACGATTTCCGGTATATAAAGCTCCAAGCTCAGTTGAACTATTATTCTCATCGTGTTCGCCTCGTTCCATTGATCGTGCTGGTTCTTCAATATCGTGTACGCTGAGACAAGGGGCAAATAGAGCCAATCTTTGGGCATCGCTGCAGTTTCCCAACTTCCACTCGAGGATAAATATTCCGTGTAAATCTCGCAGAAATTCATCGGTGAGCTCGATGACCGATTTGCTCCTTCGGTTTCGTTGAGTTTCAAAGTTTCAAGGCTATTCGATAATTTTTCAATCAGCGCTCTATCGTCGTTGAGAACGTAATTGAGAATTTCTTTAACAGCGACCGGTGCATCTCCTGGTAGCGCCGAAATAAGTTTTACCGCTATTTTCAGAACGATTCTTTGAGTCTCCTTATCGACATTATTGCCGAAACAAGCGGATAAGCGAATAATTCCGGTTACGAGATATAATTCGCATCTTGTGTACCAAGAACGCTCTAAATTCCAGTCTTCGTTTGATAGTCTGTTGATGTACTTTACGAAATTGTCGTTGTTCAATAACTGACGCAGATCAGTGATTCTGGAATTCTCGCACAATGCATTGATGCTCGTTGCCAAAAATGGAATCATTGAATTCAACGATACGAGAGGTTGCAGCTCTCCATCGTCCATGAGGACTCCGAGGCTGGGGAGTGACGAAGGATCTCTAACGAACGAAGAAATTCCGCGAGTACACAGCAAATTTGATCTGGAACTAAATAAATAATTATATCAATTGTTTATTTAAAAGGCACACACGTTTTATGAATCTAGATGAAAATATTAACCAAATACATGCAAGCATTTACAACTTATGATCATACTAAATAAATAAATAAATTCCAAAATCTTACCACAGATTCTCGAAAAGATTTGAGTTCCCAATCCACGACCAGTTTAATGCCGATACATCGTTCAGCACTCCTAATGTGACTGCAATCAGTTTCGTTTGACCCCACTGAAGAAATGAATAACTTTGTTAAATACAACACAATTATGCATTATGCATATTCGTCGAAAATTATGAGAACAGAAAACTTATTTTTCTTAGAGTAAAATATTCATTGACTTTTTTTCTCCGATCATGCTTTTTAAGGATGTATAGACCCTTTTTAAAAAATTGCTGACATTTTCACACATTATTTGTGAATATGTTTAAAAAAACTCATCCGAATTTGAAAATGATGGACTTAATTGTTTCAAAGATATTTAATTCTCCAGTCGTTTCAATTTAAAGTTGTCTCTAATGGAAAATTCACAAATATGCTTCTAAAAATTATGCAAAACATAAGTTTTTGTTCATATCTTTTTTCTACAATTGGCACATACGAACAATGTTAAAAACCGAGGTTAAACAAGTTGGTCTGAAACGTTCGTTTTTAATTGTTTAAACAATAAATAATATGAAAATTGTCAAAAAAAACATTAGCGAACTATCGAGTATCATTGTAAATAACATAACACAAAATTTTAATTTTCTAACAAAGAAACAAAGGTTAAATTTTAACAATTCATTATGGAAAAGTCACTTTTGTCAGGAATTGTACGGCCTATACATCCTTAAAATGGTTTTTCAATTTTTAATTTATGAGCATACCGTGGGTGACGATATTTTGGTCAATTGAGTACTCCATTTAGTTAGAAGAGTGGAAATGAGAGTTCTCAGTGAAGGTTCATGAATGGAGATGTCGATAAGAGCCGCTGCCTGCTCGCACATCAATTCTGAGGAGCTAGCGAGGTCGTGATTACTGAGCAATAATTGTAATTGCGTGAGAAGAGCCAGTTTTACTCCAGCGATGCCATCTAATCCAACGTTATGCGATATGAGCAATTTCCAAAGTCGCAAACTCTCGATTGATAAACGTATCCCAATTGGCCTATTAACAGAATACAAATGAATTCAAAATAAAAAATCACGATAAATAATAACTACAAAATTAGCTCTTTACCAGATCATTAACAAGAGTCAAATAAAAAAAGAGTGATGATTCAAAATATGAAAAATTACTTGGACTCGTCTGTCGTATAAGATATGATGGAATGAATGATTCTCAGATTTTTGAGTCTTTCAGCGACAGGCCTGCCAGCGTATAATACGAGGATACGACAAAATCTTACAGCAACGACGCTCGGTATACCGTATGCATTCATCGCCCTCTCTTTATCATCTGAAATATTTTTATTTTGCATTAGTAAATTTTATCCATTATTAGATGAATAACTGTAATATAAAATACGTTATATAATAAACACAAGACAATAGTCTACTATATTTATTATTACCAAATGTGTACTTACTCGATTGGTCAACGCTTAGAGGAATAAAATGTTGTACTATAGTCTCGAGTAAATGTGGGGTACAGGCGATATTCAGTGCCGTTGTTCGCGAATGTCTTGCTAAACGCGTCAGGATCTCCAAAGCTGCCGTCACTCCTACCGGAGGTGGATACATCTCGCTTAGAATGTATCTATTTAAAAATACAATTTAATATTGAGACTTTTTTTAAGCTCATTATACTATATTTCGATACGTGATAAAAAATTTTGCATTTATGTTAATTTTTTTATTAATATTTCGGATAGATACGGACATTTTTACAAAATTGTAAGAAATCTGCAAATGGATGAGTATAAATTAGGTTTAAAAAATTAGAAAAGTCTAAAAATCGTCATATTCGAGTATATAAGAGTACGGCAGGGCTCGAGCAATGTTTTCTCTTTTTCTTTCATACTTGGCATCGAGCCGCTACCGCGGCTCTTGATCAAAGAATGAGCTGAAATGATTACCTTATACGAAGGACAATGTCCGACCTTAGAGCTGCAGCAACAGTGTCCAACTGCGCGAGCTCGTAATCCTTCAGATTGCTTGTATCGGTAACATCAGTTTTCGGAGCCGATAACTCAGGTTCGATAATTTGGGCGTCCTTATAATTCCAACCTACTAGTCTATCCAAGCAAACTTCATCCGCTTCGCTGTAGAAAAATTCCCGGAGTGCCTGCAACGTCGCAGTTACAACGGCGATCGATGTATCGTCAAGAGAAAATCTCAAGAGCAAGAAAATATTTTTTTCGCTAAGAGCTGTAAGAGGAGCTGGCTCGAGAACTCTGTCGTACCATCCCTTACGACTTTTTTCCATAATGTTTGCTAGGGTCGTAAGCGCCATGCATCTTTGCTGCTGATTCGACGATCGAGAAAGCTGAATTAATTCTTGAAGGGCATAACCGGGGCGCTCGGGTTCGTCGCCGTGATGATGCAAGCCCTTGTCGACCGGAACTTTTTCATCGTTGAATGGCAATAATACGCCATTGAAATCGAAACGAGCGTTGTAAGGCTCCTCGGGCGATGTACTCTCATTTTTTGCAGGTACATCCTTCATCCATTCAAATTTTTCTTTCTCTATGGTATCCATGTGTAGCCAACCACTCGACGCTGCAGTTTCGGCCAATTTAACAGGAAGACTTTCTTCGTTCGTGGGCTCACTTTCTACTTGCATCTCAGTGCTTTCCATATTTTTCTGTAATGAACTCTCTTCGATATTATTTTTATTTACACTTTTCTCTGGATGATCCGTTACCATTGCTTCATCATCTAATATTTTTGATGGTTTTGAGTTTTGTGCTGTATTTTTCCGCTTATTTTTAAGAAACTCTAGAAGTTGAGGGTTCATAGTGCATTCTAACTGTTTTTTAGCTTCGAGAATTTCCTCTGTACTCATTTCTCTTAATTTTTTAATATTAGCTTCATGAATTTCTTGCTGAAGTTGAGATTCCTTAACATCGGAGTTTTCTTCATGTGTTGCCATTGATGTCGTGGGTTGAACGATTTTAGATTTTTCCAGTTTTTCCTCTTGTGATATTTGTTGAAGGAATAAACTACCGCTGTTCTTGGATACCTATTGAAAAAATTGTTAATGTTGATTATATTCACGTGTTTTATAATTATTTTGAGTAAACTGGATTACTAAAATCATAAAAATTTATTCTTTCTTTTAAAACTGCTTTTGAAATCTAATAATCCATTCATTCTCAGATCTTGATTTACAGGAGAAATATCACTACAATCGAATTGAGATTCTGAGCAAAATTTAACAGTGGATTTTTTTCCTATATAAATCTTTTTTTCTTTTCATGATCTTTGTCAAACAACCAAACTCTCTTACAAAAAATGAAATAAGATTAATTACCTTTTGATCAACAAGAAAGACATTAGGAAAACCCTTGTCTGTCTTTGTACATGTTGCAGAATTGAGCAAATCTTTTGGATTTTTATATTTCTTTTCTACAATTGTTCCCAGTATCAACTTAGAAGGATTGATTGGTATATTTTGAACAGCATCCAATCTTTCTTCAACTTTATTTTCTATAAAGTTTTTTTCAACTTCTGGATTAAGAACTGAACCTGCAGACTGGGAAGTTGAAGACAACTTTTCTTTTTCTCTGCTTTTGCGTTCTGCAAACTTTGAGCGTATTCTGCCAGCAGGTTTGGAACCACCGGAGTTTGCCAAATTTGATCCAGCTTCATTTGATTTGCCTTGGGCACGGAGATTGATTACTTTAGCCGATGGCTCTTGTCTTGTTTGTAAAAATTCTTCTTGCATGGAGAATAATTCATCTTCGTTGTCTCCAGGCTTGGGACGTTTTAGAGTCATTCGTTCATTCATTGTGAGAAACTGCACCTTATCATCTTGAAAAAATAATTCATTGTCAAATATCATCATAAAAAAATTGGAAATAAAATTTCTGCTTTAAATACATAAAGTTATTAAATATGAATATTCGTTTTAAATCGTACATCAAAATGAGTATGTTTTGAATGTTAATGTCATGTTTTTGTCAAAAACTAATCTATTTTTACAGTACATGAACATAAGAAAGGAAATCGTAATACTCAATATCTCAACAGATAATTATTTGGGGCAACAAATACAAATATTTGAATGTTTAAAATGATTGATTAATGACATGACAACAGTTTGTCAATATTTTTTCGTCAAAAACTAACCTATTTTTACAACAATGCATAAGCATAAGAAAGTCATAATACTTAATATCCCAATAAATAATTATTTGGGGAAAAGAATATAAATACTTTAATATTTAAAATGATTGATTTATGACATGACAACAGTTTGTTAATATTTTTTCGTCAAAAACTAACCTATTTTTACAACAATGCATAAGCATAAGAAAGAAAGTCGTAATACTCAATATCTCAATAGATAATTATTTGTTTAAAAAATAAAAATATTTTGATATTTAAAATTATCGATTCATGACATGACAACAGTTTGTTATTGTCAGCAACGCATGCAATAACTCCGGTTTTGCGCGAATCCGAATATCCGAAAGTGAACGTGTGTGTGCTTTTTAAATGCGTTGCCATGAGCATGCGCAAGTCCCTACATGTCAGTCGAATCTACGAATAGAAAACACGCACTTTCTCTTGCGTCCGAGCACACAATTGGATCTTCGCTTTTGCGAATGCGTGCATTGGTGTTCGTTTACGTTCGTGAGAGTCGTAGCGTGCTCTCAGCATCGTCGTTTCGGTTTCGGCAATAGTGCCGGATCATTGTCAATAAACATGGCAGCCCCTACGGTCCCGAAAGACGTTTCCACTTTTTTGAGTCAAAAACAAAACACACCGGACAAAGAATTAGCCGCGGAGTGGGTCCAGCTGGAAGAACTTTACAACAAAAAGTATTTATCCTTTAATTATACTAACCTGAATATTCGTTATTTTAAATTTTGAATCTTACTTATTTCACGATTTTTCCGCTCCTGATGACTTGCAGGCTTTGGCATCAACTCACACTCAAACTTGAAGTTTTCGTCAAACATCCAGCACTCCAGAAAGGTGATAACCTGGTCCAGTTGTACAAAAATTTTTTGTCCACTTTCGAGAGCAAGTGAGTCGCTTTTCATCTTGTTTTCGATGTTTCTTGCATCATAACCTAACTTTTTTCTTGATTCTTACTATGTGTTATTTTCTTACGTACAATCATGTTTTTCTTCTATTTGAATCTCTTGAACGTCTTTTGAACTCAATTTTATATATTCGTAGATCGAAACACTTTAATTAATATACATTCCGTCTGTTATTTCTTTGATAGGATTAATCCGTTGTCGCTCGTGGAAATATTGGCTCACGTAATTGTGCAATTCGAGGACAAACAGGAAGCAATAACATTTTTAGAAAAAACAGAGCCTAAAGTAGCAAGCAACAATGAAGCTGTCTCTCTGTGCAAAGTCCTCGCTGGACAAATTCTCTTGGACAAACTCAATGATCAGGAGAAAACGAAGAAGATAATCGATGAGGTTGAGACCATGTTAGATAGCGCTGATGGTATTACAACTGTCCATGGTAGATTTTACCTTTTAGCCAGTAGGCTGTACCGTTTACAAGGAAAACATGCGGAGTATTATCGAACAGCTCTCAGGTAAGCTTGTACTAATGACTTTATAAAAATTAATTATTTGTCAATGTACCTTAAAGATGTAGTGGAGATAATTCCAAACGGTGGCAAAAATCTTAAAACTTGAACCATCACTGATAATAGAATTCTAATACTTTTGTCAACGAATTCAGAAAAGTAAAGAACTCCAGTTCTATAGGGGAAAGCGAGGCCGGGAATTTTCTATATACTCTTGTGTTAACTGGGGTAGGAAGCTTGGCCTTACGGCCGGTTACCCCAGTTAAATTGGACACACTTTTTAACACGGCGACCGGAGTTCTTTACGCTTCTGAATTCGTTGCTTCTGTGCAAATTTCAACTCAATGCACTACATTCTTTAAAAGTTATGACAAATTGAATACTATATGTATTCGAAATTTTAATAAGTTATAGATATCGAAAAAAGGCTAGTAGTTACTTGTAAATTGTTTCTCAAGATGTTTAAATGTTGAAGAATCTTCCTGCCAAATTTTATAAATTTGTATTAAACACTTTTTGAGAAATTATCCACTTATGTGATAATAAAACGAATTTCCCTTCCTACGAATATGTAAAAATTGATTAAAACGATGAGGTTTTGTTGATATTTTTGTTCCACTATCAATACACATAAAAAATATTAATAACCGAGTTTAAACAATTTTGGATAAAATTTTTGTTTTTTTACTTGTTTAAACAATAAATTATATGAAATTTGTTAATAAGACGTTAGCAAACTATCGAGATTGTAAATAATATAATACAAAATATCAACTCTTTAACAAAATAACAAAAACTAAATTTTAACAATTCATTGTGATAAAGTCACTTTTGTCAGGGATTGTATTTCTAGTTCATTTTTAACAAATATTGTATAAATTTTTAAATTAAAGGTATCTTGGGTGCATCGAACTGGATACTTTGAGTAAACAGGATCAAGAGCAACATGCGTTTTTCCTTGGTCTTGCTGCTCTTTTGGGCGAAGGGGTGTACAATCTTGGAGAACTGCTCGCTCACCCGGTATTACTTTCCCTGAAAGGAACGACAAATGCTTGGCTCATAGAGCTTCTACGTGCGTTTAACGCCGGTGACATAGCGGCTTTGGAAAAATTGAAGCCGCAATGGAGCAAAGTAGCTGATTTGGCTGCTCAAGAGCTAAAACTGAGGCAAAAGATTTCTCTACTCTGCCTGATGGAAATGACATTCAAAAGGCAGGCCAATAATCGGTTCGTATAAATATTTTCTTATTTTAAGGTGATGTTTCACCCCAACGAGTGCGAGAGGGACAGATGCAAAACTGATTTGCTATTTTCTCAGAAATTTTTGATATTTTTGGCACGATATAGGAATTTTAAACATCACCTTGAGAGCATCACAATCACGTGACTACCCAGATTTCGTAGGACTCTGATTTCTCTCTCAAAACTGAATAATCGAACTTCAAAAAATTAGAGTATATACCTTTCAATTCCAAGAATTGTCTTCTGGTCTAAATTTTCATGAGAATTTACTTATTAATTAATAAAAAAATAAATGAACAACGGGCGCGTTTCTTACGAGAAAGCTGTTGTTCGATCTTTGTTTATTTTTTTTATCAATCAATAAGTAAATTCTCATCAAAAATTGTACCGTTTCACCGTTCTTTGGATCGAGAAGATTGTATCAATGCTTTTTTGAGCTGAATTTTTTAATATTGGGGGAAAAATCTGTATAGAAAAGTCACAAATCACAAAATCTCTTCCTCAATATTGAAAAATTCAGCTCAAAAAAGCGGTGATACATTCTTTTCGATCCAAAGATGTACGGTTCGATTTTTCATAACAATTCATTTATTAATTTAAAGACACGGTAATAATTTTTAAAAAACGCCAAATAATAAAAAAACCGATATAAAAATTGAAAACCGTCAAGACTGCCGTGTATTCTTGCACTAAGATTGAATTTTTTCCAATTGATAATTCCGTAATGTACGAAATCTGCGTGGTCACATGACTGCCATTGCTCTTGAATTATAATTTTTTTTTATCATGTGTTTGAATGGCTTTTAAAAATGGATTTTCTTATTATTACAGTCAGCTGACATTTACCGAAATATCTCATGAAACTCGATTACCGATTGGCGAAGTCGAGCTGTTAGTAATGAAAGCACTCGCTCAAGGCCTCGTTCGCGGTGCCATTGATCAAGTTGCCGGGACCGTGAACATGAGCTGGGTCCAACCTCGCGTTCTCGATCGCAATCAAATCGCAGGAATGGTCAAACAGCTCGACAGCTGGTGCAAGGATGTCAATTCGATGGAACACCTTCTCGAAACTCGAGCCTCCGAAATCTTGACGCTCTAATTAATAATTTCGATTTATTTCATTCGACATATAATGTTGAACGCCTTACGGCGTACAATACTTTTCGTTCTCCTTCCATCGCATTTAAAGTTTCTTTAACATGTCTGATTATTCAAAGAAAAAGAGCCTTCAAGTTTGTAATTTTCAGATTTAATGTTTAATAAAGTTTTTGAGATCCGTGATTTTTTTTCGTTACCAATTTTATTATATCATATACAGGGTGAGTGACCGATAATTCGCCTTTCGTGTGTATTATTTAAGAGTTGAACAGGCCTGCTTTCGAACTGGGTGGCCGAGATTTGAGTCTTTTACCTTATTCATATTTTTCCATAGTTTATCAATACCATAAAAAAGTAAATAAAATATATTTTTTTTTATTAAACACAGGAAAATTTAGTATTTATTAATTGTAATAAAAATAACATTCTATTTTTGATGTTAACCCTTAGTGGTCACACTGGGTCCAAAAGACCCATGCCTTTTTTGACCTGGAATATAGGTCCCTAAAATCAAAAAATTTAGGTTTGTGGCGGTATCTAGCATTTCTTTG
>JAPYYX010002736.1:0-22113 GCA_030522605.1 Cremastinae sp. B BG-2022a
AGAAAACAAGAAAAAAAAATTTTTGGTCAATTTTTGGTCAATTTTTGAGGTGGGCCGTCTTGCCCCGGGTGGGCCGTCTTGCCCCGGTCTCCCCTACATGTATTGAATTTTTTCAACTCAACGTAGTGCCTGCACGGAGGTGAATCTGTCAATATATAAAGATTCACTATAAATGACTTTTTTATTATTTGACATATCTTTAAATCAATATTTGTCTGACGTATTTTTTTAATCTGCACTAAATTTCCGATCAAACACCGATGCACGATTGAAAAATGAAGTAAAAAAAGGAACGAAAATTTCCCACGAGGGCTTTTACCGAGTCAACATTCGACAAACTTAATCTCGAGAACTTTTCGAAACGTCTTCGATTTAATAAACGAAGATAAGTATACATCGAGCTGTTCGAAACTGGGTGAATCCGTCAGTGGAGCAGACGGGAAGAAAAAGAATGAGATGAGAGCCAGGGAGAACGTGAAGAGAAGGCGAGGAAGCGAAAGAGAGAGAGGGAGATTGGTCGGTCATCCGCGCGGATTAGAAGAACGTGCCTGCCGCGGGGCACACGTGCCAAGACCACTGCGAACGCGGCTGCTTGTTCTTTCCTTTGCTCCTTGCAATATACGTTCTCTTTTCCACCCGCACCCCGGACATTCGCTCTCTTTGTCTCTCTCTCTCTCACTTTCAATCTCCTTCCGCCTCTATCTTTCGTTTCTTTTTTCTACTCTCTCCCTCTCTCTCTCTCTCTCTCTCTCGCCGAATTTATACGCGAACGGGCTACCGGGACGACCGACCGGAATTCCTAACGAGTCCGCAGCTCAAGAGCCGTCTGACCCTTTCCTCGTCCGTACCTAGACACCTGGTGGGTTCACGTACACGATACGAGATACGTGTGAACACGCCGATGAGAGGAAAGCGGAAAAAAAAATCAGGCACGAAGTATCCGCGCGCGCGCTCGTTGCGATCGCCGGGATCCAGATTCCTCTTTTCCGAGGAAACGGGCGAAACGCTCGCAGCGATGAGGAGACCGCGTACGCAGGACACGCGTCCGGAATATCCGGCGTAGACGTGACGTCACGAAGGAAGCGCAGATTCGTCCGCGAGCTTCGGCTAGTTAGCCGGCGGCATCAGCGCCCGTTGCTTCCTCTTCTCTGCTCTCTCTCTCTCTTTTCCTTTTCGTGAAACATCGCAGCTGGGTCACGTGCAACCTGATGCTGCTGCTGGTGCTCTTCACCAGCCACGTTTGCCCCGCGAGAAATACGTGCGGGAGTTTCGTGGCTCGCGGCGACGACCGGAGCGTACAGCAGACGCTTGCGGAATCGACTCTTCGCTCTTCTTCTTCTTCTTCTTCATTCTCGATATTTTGCTCGTCCGACTCTGTCGCTCGAGCTTCGGTCCTCGCTCGACCGCTCCCGAAACCGAGTCGCGGTTTTGCCCTTTGACCCTCACGTTTCTGCATCACGGCGATTTCTCTTCCGATTAAACGATTCGAATCCTCGGCCAATGTTACGAAAAATTAAAATTATAGAAATTTACAAAGTTTTCGATCGTTGATGAAAACTCAAACATCACAAAGTACTTTCAATATTGTACTCCGTTTTATTTTATTTCGGTTAAATTAATTTTGGAAATAATTTAGAAAGATTTTCTTGATGTTTATTTCTATGTGGATATATTTTAATAATGTTAATTAAAAAATTCTCACGTCTTTGTTTTTATATTCGGGAGAGGGGCAAATGGGGTTCCCCAAAAATTTGGTGAAAATATTCATTATTTCTAAATTTGATGAAATTTAATATCAAATAGTTTTTTTTTGCTAAGAACATTATACTTGATTTGAATACACATTTAAACAAAAATAAATGATCAATTACTTGAAATAAAACGTCAACGCTAATAATGAGTTAACAAATTATTTTTAAAAAAATTTTCTTACTTTTTGGAGGGGGTACGACCTCATTTTGCTCACTAAAAAAATTTTTTTCTCGTGGCAGTTGAAAAATTTTATTTCGTTTCTACAATTGTGATTAAAAAACAAAAGATTCAGCATATTTAAGCCCTTGGATTTTTTAAGGATCTTAAGGATTTTAAGGATAAGTCTCAGGATTTTTTTAAGTTACGAGTCGTAATTTTAATCGTCTTGACAATTATTATTTATCAGTTATAATCAGAGTACATTTTTTTACAGATTATATCACATTCAAGTTGGCTTAGAAATTTTTTCTTAATCTAATGATATAAAAACTCTTCTTTTAAATAAAAGTATTGGCCTTCTTAATTCGCGATATGCCCAGTTTGCTCGCACCAGTGTTTGTCGCACTCGAGGTCTCCGCTCAAGTTGCACCGCCGAGTGTGCTCTCGTCAGACTGATGTATACGTCAATTATCGTAGCGGGAAATTAAATCAGCCTGAGCTCTATTTACGAGAGTCCCTCTTACTTCTAGTTTCTGCCACGTAAGACGAGACGGCTATTATCTAGTCAACATATTTCTTTTTCGCCTCTCTCGTTCAACGTAGCGTTCGGCTACGTTGACGCATTTTGTGCCCTCAAGTCTCTACTCTATTGCTCCATTAGCTCAATACAAATTACTAATTCATTTGTACAATTATCCCATGAGAACTCTTTTGTAATTTTTTTCGGAAATATTTGTATCAACAAATTTGCATTGCGAGTCGTTTTGATAAATTTTAAATTATTATTTCGATTTTTTTTATCTTTCTGCACACAAAAATAGTTGAAATTACAATTTAATCTGTAAAAGATGCATTACATTTTGTGCCCTCAAGTCTCTACTCTATTGCTCCATTAGCTCAATACAAATTATTAATTCATTTGAACAATTATTCCATGAGAACTCTTCTGTAATTTTTTTCGGAAATATTTGTATCAATAAATTTGCATTGCAAGTCATTTTGAAAAATTTGAAATTATTATTTTGATTTTTTAAAATCTTTCTGCACATCAACATTGTTGAAATTACAATTTAATCTGTAAAAGATGCGTTACATTTTGTGCCCGCAAGTCTCTACTCTATTGCTCCATTAGCTCAATACAAATTGCTAATTCATTTGTACAATTATCCCATGAGAACTCATTTATAATTTTTTTCGGTAATATTTGTATGAATAAATTTGTATTGCCAGTCGTTTGATAAATTTTAAATTATTGTTTCGATTTTTTTTTAATATTCTGCACACAAACATTGTTGAAATTACAATTTAATCTGTAAAAGAGGCATTACATTTTGTACCCTCAATTCTCTACTCTATTTCTCCATTGACTCAATACAAATTACTAATTCATTTGAACAATTATTCCATGAGAACTCTTCTGTAATTTTTTTCGGAAATATTTGTATGAATAAATTTGTATTGCAAGTCGTTTGATAAATTTTAAATTATTATTTCGATTTTTTTTATTATTCTGCACACCAACATTGTTGAAAATCCAATTTAATCTGTAAAAGATGCGTTACATTTTGTGCTCTCAATTCTCTACTCTATTTCTCCATTAACTCAATACAAATTACTAATTCATTTGAACAATCCCATGACTCTTTTACCAGAACTCTTTTACAATTTTTTTCTGAAATATATTTGTATATGAATAAATTTGCATTGCAAGTTATTCAATAAATTATAAATTATTGTTTCAATTTATACTTTTTAAAATCTTTCTACATACAAACATTGTTGAAATCGCAATTTAATCTCAAAAAAATGCATTACAAACATAGCACCAGATTTTTCATTAGTGCATTGTGTTCGGAGATGACCGAAAAAATTATACCACAGAAAGAGAAAAAAATGAACTCCGAAAAAATGGGAAAGAAGTGAGAGAGAAAGAAAATGGCGATTCTCGATGAAGCGCGCCGAGGAACGAACGGTAGATATTCGGTGGGGTTTTTATCGGGTGAGACCTGCATTCCGGGCTGCGTAGCGAAGACTCGCCCGGTGGCACTGGAAAAACGCCAACCTCACGAATCAGGCCCTCTCTTCCTCTCGGTCTCTTTTTTCCTTCCTCTCTCTCTTTGTCTCGCAATGACGAAGCGAGGAATACACGAAAGGGTTCGATTAGGGGACGGCGTATATGCCCTTTATGAAATACATGCGTTTTCTCTCTCTCTCTCTCACTCTCTCTCTCTCTCTCTCTCTCTCTCTCTCTCTCTCTCTCTCTCTCTCTCTCTCTCTCCCTCTCCCCCTCTCTCATCAAAGTCCAATGTGAACGCCGCTCACGAAGAATTTATCGTTGCGCGAAGTACGTCATTATGACATCGTTACCGATGTTTTTAGCGATCCTCGTATCCCGACACGCACACAGATCCACGCGCGCCCCTCCAGCACCGAAAAAACGAATCTCCCCGAGAATTCCTCGGAAGTGCGCTCCGCGCGACAATTTTCGGAGTATGTGTTTCATTCACGAATACCGTCCTCCTCTTCTTTATCTGGCCAATTTTTCGCCCGCCGCGAATTTTTTTTCCGCGGATCCCAGGATTTTTGCATCTTAATTTTAATCGCGAATTTTCGGTATCCGAAAAAGGGATGACAAAAAATTTCCCAAATTCGGAGTTTGCGGATAAATTTTCGATGCTAATTTTTATCAAGATTTTTTTTCATTTTCGTTTGACAGCGATAAAATATAAAATTTCAAAATTTTGTACTTTGTTGCTCGTTATAAAAAGTTATCGGGAGGCCTTTCCAGACGATCTGATATTTTATTCCTTATGCTAATTTTAACCTTTATTATTATAAAATGATGGAAAAAATTTCAAATTTTGAATACATCTTCTAGTTACCGTTCATTACCATAATTCGCGCTCTGTTTCATTATCAGACCGCGGATTTATATTTAGAAATCTCGTCCGGAGAGGAGAGAAAAGCGAGAAAAAATGAATAAAAGAGTAGAAATAAGCTTTTTGCTTTTATATGATATACATACAAGTTAATATATATACATACATATATGTTAATAGTTTAGTGCATCGAAGATAAAAACAAGAAGAAATGTGCATCAGCTAAACGAGAGAGAATAAAAGTCGATCTCGAATCTTTCTCGGGCAAGAGCGAGAGAGAGAGAGGACGAACGTTGGGAGAGAGAGAGAGAGACTTTGGTTCTCCGGCTCGCCCAATTTCAACGTAATTCCCTCGGCACATCGCGAAATTGCTTATTAGACTTTGGAAAAGTTGATTCGCGGGGGCATAAGTGCGGGGTCTCGGAAATTAGGCCTATCCGCCGACCTACGCTCATCTTCTCTCTCTCTCTCTCTCTCTCTCCTTCTCTCTCGTTTTTTCCCTCCTCGTCTCCTCTGCCCCTTTTTACTCTCACCCACTCTCTCTCCCTCGGAGATGATCCTACCTAAGCTGCAGCGAAGGCAAAGCCAGGATATATAACTACCTGTGAGCTTGTAACGACCCGGTCTCGATCCTAACGCTCTTCTTATTCTCCTTCTCTCTCTCTCTTTCCCTCATCCTTCCCCCGATGCGAAATCATTTTCGCGGTTCTCTCATTGTTATTATTCTCGAAAAATTCATCTTTTTTTCATCTCCACCTTCGCTTCTATCCCCCGTTTACTAATTCCTCGTACATTTCGAACGATGAAAATAAATTCGTGAGAGAAGACAAAGTATATCAGCGAAGAATCTGAAATCTTTTTCCTCGATTCCGTATACGCATCGTTTTTATTTTCGAATCTCCGGAATTGTTCTTCAAGAAACGTATGAAATGATTTTTTTGTGTCTAGAACAAAAATGAGGAAAAAATAAATTTTTTTTTTTATTGTACAGAGGAATAATGTTTCATAAGCAACTTGCGAGAAGGCGCTTTCTCATTCTTTCCTCTTTTTGTCTTTATAATAGTTATACGAGGTCCTCTGTTTATGTGTTACAGATTTGAGGAGAGGCACTACGCTTTCGAAAGGTATGCTCAAAAAACGAAATCACGGTGTATTGCACAAATCATTGCATGCTTCGATTAGTTTTGCTTATATTTTTATATATAGCCTCGAATATCATATATATTTCTCTTTTATTCAACATATTTCTGCTCCTGGATTGAAATTTTTTTTCCTCATTTCATTCCTTTTCGATTTGTTTTTCAATTCTTTTTCCCTCGAATGTGTGTACGCAAGATCGAAATTTTTCATATTTGAGTTAAGGAGATGCAATCCTTGGCGAGAGAGCCCTCCATGTGTTTTTATATACAGGCGCGCCCGAGTGCAGAGATCCTATCCAAAATAATTATTGCGCCACACGACGATTAACTTTTTGTCTGCCGAGACTACTCGGGACGAAAGACGAAGAGAGAGAGAGATCGAAAAAGTAAAAAAAGAAAGAAATAAAAAGAGAGCGAGACACACATACACATATATATGTATACATCGATGAGAGCTTGTTTTCTCTCTCACTTCTTTTATTTTCTTTCTCCTCTCTGGCCTCTCGTCCTTCTTATAAAAGATCCAGCTGGATTCGACGACGTCGAGAGATAAAGGGAGAGAGAGAGAGAAAACTACTCTATGATTTTGCCGGGAGTGCGTATCGCAAAAATATAATGACGTCCCGGGAGACGCAGAATTGCAACAAAGATCGAGAGAAGGAGAGAAAATATGCTCCGATCATCACGATGCAAGTTATTGTACGACTTTTTTTTTAATTTATTTTCCAAAAATTCTCGAATATTATATACACGAATCGTGCGGCGCTCGGTTTTTCGTCGAGTATAATTGGGCCAGGACCTGCCCAATAATAATTCTATTAAGAATGTAAATGAGACGAAATTTGCCATAGTCAACTTTTTCTTTGTCCCTTTTTCGCGAGGTAGACAAATATAATCGTTACATCGTCCTGGCTAGGATAATGATGCCAATTATCCGTGTTTTCTCTCATCCCCATAATTCCATCTCTCTTATATGTATATAGGTGTATAGAAATACGTGCATGCTGAATATACTTCCCTCCCTGACTTCGATGATGACCCTTGGCACGACTGTAATTTACCTCTCGCTCGGATCCTCCTGTACGATGAAGTCTAGGCATCATCGACCTCCGATCACTCATGCCACTAAACTTCATTTTCCCAATGTAATTCACATTCTTTTGAATTTCACTTTGTTTATTTTCATTGAAATTTTTCGTTCTTTCAATTTTAATATAAAACGATGTTCAATTGTTTTTTTTTCAGGCATATATTTCGATCTCGTTTTTACAGAAGTAAACGCAATTTGTTACTAATATCAAATTATCTAAATTCACGTACATTTGATTTATTTATATGAAAAGTATGCCTTGATTTTTATCATCAGTGGCACTTAGACTTTTGTCATCGGAGTGTATGAAAATTAAATTGAAAATATGCATTAATCACTCATGTCTCTGAACTTCATTTTCCAAAATGTAATTCACTTTCTTTTAAATTTCACTTTGTTTATTTTCATTGAAATTTCCCTTTCTTTCAATTTTAATATAAAATTCAATTGTTTTTTTTTCAGTCACATATTTTGATCTCGTCTTTATACAAAAATTAATGCAATTTGTCATTACAAATATGAAATTATCTAAACTCATAAATATTTGATTTATTTGTATGAAAAAGGTATGTTGATTATCATCATCAGTGGCACTTAGACTAAATTTTTTTTGTCACCGAGAATACGAAAATTGTATTGAAAATATTAAAGACACAGATTTGACAGTTGAATAAATTTCAGGTAAATTGGAGTGTTCGTATGGAAATGTCAGAAATTTTAATAATCAAGTGACATATTGAATCTCCTCGGGTATGAATGAGAAGAATAGAAAATAAGAGGTGTTTACGGTGGAATGACTCTTGTCGACTTTGGTGAAAGGAACAAACGACGCTCGACCCCGGCGAAAGATTTTTGGAGTACGATGCACTTGATGGTTCTGAAGAGTGCATACACTCTGAGCCGTTGCATTTTAATGCAACGAAAAAAGAATGCATAAAAACGAGACCTGAATGTTTTTGTTTTTCAAATGAATGGCCGGGCCCACCTATACGCATTTCTTTTCGAAGGATACATTCGAAAAACGTTGAAAAAAATGAAAAAACTCCGAGTCAGTTGAGTCTTCTTTCTTATTTGTTTCACGCCAAATTCTCAGGTCGAACACCTCTCTTCTCCAAAAAAAATCCAATTTACTCCCTCGGTGATATTACAAAACTTTTTATTTTAATATTTTTGAAACATCATCGATACACGGATCGAGGTTAACGAACCCTCGATCCTCTTTTTTCATTTTCACGGATATTACTCGATTTTAAAGATGTTGAATCATTATTAGATTGAAAAAAAAATTTACTGAATTTTATTTTCAGAAGGTGTATAGAGATTAACACTTTTGTATCATGAATGATAATGTAACGATCATATTTGATTATAGAATTACAAAATATGAATTTCTAGTAAAAAAAATTAAAATAAATAAATAAAATAATTTATATTAAAAAAATTCGAATTAAATAAACTAAAAGAAATGGATTTCTAATAAAATGAAAAACAAAAAATTAGAATTAACAAAATTGAAAAAAGTCTGGACTCGAGAAACTAGAATATCAGACCGACATCCGAAATATTCCGAAATAAATCACGAGTGTAATTTTATCGATAGATTTCTGTCGATTTCTCGCAATTGAAAAAGCGTTTTAAATCGGACTCCATTTCTCTCCCTTTGCTCTGTTGTCCTCGAAAGAATGTCTC
Organism: Cremastinae sp. B BG-2022a; assembly: GCA_030522605.1. Classification (NCBI taxonomy): domain Eukaryota; kingdom Metazoa; phylum Arthropoda; class Insecta; order Hymenoptera; family Ichneumonidae; species Cremastinae sp. B BG-2022a. The sequence goes on from JAPYYX010002736.1 coordinate 8,709, forward strand.
ATAGTGACGACGCTGGAGCCTATAAAGGCATTCCACTCAGGTTTTTCCACATCCCCTAAGAGCTCGGTGTGTGACGCTCATTCTCCGCTAACCGAGTTCTCCTCTCTTCCTCCAGATCTTAGCCAGAGTATTTGATCCTCATGGCATTCTCTCTCCTTTCCTCTTTTTCCGCCCGGGACTCCCGCATATCCCGACGTCGGCCCTTCTTCGTCCTTGCACACGCTCTTATTCCATTCTATTCCGACGCTCTAACCCCCATTTGTCGTCCCTCTCGCGGTCCATTATGCGCGGATCGATGAAAATGCAGTTGTAATAGAGCGAAACCAGAATACACCGGAGACTCTCTCGCGGGGCGACGTTGCATTATGCATTAAATTCCAAGAGCACTCGATCTACCGTCCGAGTACACGCGGGAGATGAAAAAAAGAGTGACAAGTCGAATTTTTTTTTTCAAAAGAGAAAAATGTATGCAACGGAGAAACTTCTAACGCGGCTTCGTTGAGAAAATGAGGTAAAAAATGAACCTGAACTAATTCGGTGCTCTGATTACCGGAGACTTCCTTTTTTTTGTCCTTTTTTCTTTTTCTCCCTCTCTCGCTTCATTTTCTTCGTGTTATTCAGTGTGCCTTTTTTTCTATAGAGCGCTCACAAGAAGCGCGCTATTGAAAGATCGTTTTATCGATATATAGTATTAGAGAGAAAAAAAGGGAGAAAACACGGCTGGGAGGGATTATTGAAGAGCTTTTACCGTTCGAAGCTTATTCTCTGCGGAAGGAAAACATTGGAGTCACTCGAGCTGGCTGGATCTCGTTGAACGCGAGATTGGAAGAATCCTCGTCGAGGAAATTGACTAAAAGTTGACGCGCGTAAAGTAAACGCTCCCGGCGTCATCTGTTTATCGCCCAGGATTATGACATTCTGTTTTCATTCCTGGTTTTCGCTTTATTTCTCGATCATGTCATTATTTTTTATAATGAATATCATTATCTTAAAATACCATTTAGAACTGAAAATAAAAGATTTAATTATTTATAAATTATGTTAATGTAGTACTTTGAAATTAAAACAGCTGAACACAAAAATTTGCAGAATTTGTTATAAATTTTAATTATCGTAAAAAATTTTTTATTGATTTCTCTTTTATTTATAAATTGTGTTAGTGTAGTTTTTTAAAATGAAAAAACCTGAATACAAAAATTTGCAGAATTTATTTTAAATTTTTATAACAAAATTTTTATTGATATCTTTTTTCTTTTTTCATGTCAATTTGAAAGAAGTAGCAGAAATAAAGGTAACTTGATGGGTTTCTTATTTTTTTTAATTTGAATATTCGACAAAATTTTATAAATTCATTACAAATTCGGGAATTAAAACTTCAAAAATTTTTTCAAATTTATTACAGTACATTTGAGTGTTTTTGGATTCGATTGATGAACAATATATTACGGTATCCGTAAAAAGGTCAGATCGTCTCTTTTAGTACACTTTCGGTCTACGCAACCTCCATGGACTGAAAATGGACAAGAGAGGATGCGGAGATAAAGAGAATTTGGCCATAGACATCAAATCAGAGATCCGATAAGCTGAGGATATTGAGATCCACACCAATTTCGAGAGGACTGTGGAATGTTAATTCCCAGTAATAAATAAATAATCAAAAACAAAATTTTCGATTCCTGTACTAAATTTTTGATTTATATAATTTTTAAACTGCATCAGACTTTTTGCACGTTTTTTTTTTAAGAACTCATTACCATCGATCGCTTCCCACAATTTTCTCCGCGATTTTTTCGATCTTACGAAAATTCGAAAAATTTTCGATTCCTTCACTAAATTTTTTATTTACATTATTTTAAACTGCATGAGACTTTTTGCACGTTTTTTTTTTGAAGAAATCATTTCCATCGATCGCTTCCCACAATTTTCTCCAGGATCTTTTCGATCTCACGAAAATTCGAAAATTTTTCGATTCCTTCACTAAATTTTTCATTTATATAATTTTTAAACTGCATGAGACATTTTTTGCGCGTCTTTTTATGAAAGAACTCATTTCCATCGATCGCTTCCCACAATTTTCTCCGCGATCTTCTCGATCTCACGAAAATTCGAAAAATTTCATAACGACCGTACGTGATGGACTTTTAAAGGTAATTCAGGATTAACGATCGCGACCGGTCTAGAGAGATAAGAATCGCGGATAAAAGAAGGGTAAAAATGTAAAGTCGCGTTTGTAAAATCAGATATACTCGAAAGGAGAGTCAAAGAAAAACAGAAACAGAGAGAGATCGAAAGCGAGAAAGGGATCAATGTTTTCTGTCGTGTTTCACAAAAGTGGTCGTTTAGGACGAGAGAGGAGACAAAATCATGTGGGATTTCGATATTCTCGGGGGAGCGTATCAGGTCGCAAAAATTTCGTGTATACATAAAAAGGGAAGGGATGGGAGTGCGATTGGTTCGTCGATTCGCGCGCGGTCCCGTCTGTCCCGGGACTCTTTTTCCCCCCGTTCTCGATACATTTTCGAAGCATCAATAATGAAACGAAAACACGCACGCGTTTCTTCCTTTCGCCTCTTTTTTTTTCATCCGTTACCGGAGCGTGGGGGGATGCTTTCTCGGTTTCTCAAAAGACTACTCGCCTGTTCCATAAATCTGACGATAAATAACGGGGCCATATTGCGGGCTGTACAAATTTCTCCGCTGCCTCGTGCGAACCCCTCTCGCTCGCAGGATTTCTTTTTTTTTTGCTTTCCTTATCGCGAGGCTTCTCTTCGTTTTTTTTTCTCTCTCGCAAATACACCGGAACGCATTTAAAATGTATTGAACTGTCACGGTACCGCGCTGCTCCTTTTTTCTCTTCTTCCTACGATTTTTTTACATTTTTCATCGACGCTGCCGCCTGGACGCGGATTAGTGAGTTATGATCGTCGGTCAAGGGGCCGTTTCAACCCCTCTTATGTACAATTCGTTCTCTCTCTTCTTCTCTCGAGACTTCCATTTACTCCCTGACCACACGAGGAAAATCGGCGGCAGGACTCTCTCTGATTCTCCGTATCAAATTGGATGAATCCCTACGATTTCACGAAAAATAAGGCGGAAGGTTAATGCTTTCCTGTCCTCGTTAAATCGCCAGGGAATATCGCTTACTATCAGATTTTATTGTGAATTCTTGAAGTTCATTGACTCTTTTGAACATGCGAAGTTGAAAAAAATGAAGTCGATATTTGAGTTATTTTTAAGGTAGTTCAATCGCAAAAATTGTTTTCTTAAGAAAATTTTGAAAAAAAATATGTTCTGCATAAAAAATAAATCGATTTAAAAAAGGAACTCTCACGTCTAGTTTTTTAATTATTTGATTTCGAAGTTTCGAGATTCTTAAAATTAAATGCGTGTTAATCGCTATGAAAAAATTCGTTTGTCAAAATAACTCAAAAAGGTTTTTACGATTTCCATAGAAAAAATAAGATGTTGGAGTACTTTGTAAAGAATATTTAGAAAAAAAATGATTATGATATAACGTCTAGTTTTTGAGGGATAAAATATTTAGTGAAAATCGTACACTTTTTTCAGTGAGGGAATTTTTTAAGGTTCGCAAAATGGCAACGCGAAAATTCCGTACAATATACACACCATTTACTTTATTTTCATGGATACAACTTTTAACATTTTTCAAATTTAATTTTTCAGAAATTGCAAAAAAACTGCCCTGTCTCACGTGCATGCATATAGTAAATTAAAATATCCATAAAATCATTTTAAAAAAACTCCGATAGAAACTGCATTGATCATTATTATTTATCATTCTTATTTTACGTTTTTTTTTGGTCTGACGTTCATGTCGACTTCATAGAACGATAATATTTGTTATTGGTCGTTTAGACCGTAGAGACGCTAAGAAAAATTGGGATGTGTCGAAAGCAATCAACTATTATGGTTTTCGAGGAGCGAAGAATACCAGCGGGAAATACCAGTTATGAGCTGTAGAAAAAAAAAGAATGTAAACGGGTAGAGCGTCGAATGTGCTCGTTTCTTTTGCTAAAGTCTCGACAGATATTGACACTCGATTTCGTACCTTATTTTCATTCATACCAGCAATTTTCCTTACACATTCTCTCAAATTTCCTGCCAGAAAAGCAATCAAGAGTCTTGATAACGAAGACTTAAGAATTTTAAAATTTTTGGCAACAAATTTTACAAAAAGAAAAAAAATTTTACATCCATAATAATTTGATACGAAAAATAATTGTACACTTAACATAAAATGATCAAATTAATCAAGTATAAAAGTTTTATCACTATTGTGATTAAAGAAATTTTGGAATACATTTTTATTTTCGTTATCAGACAATCGATTCGTTTCTGGAATGCGATTTCTATGAGCGATAACGTTGAAAAAGGCAAAGGCTCCATATAGGGGTGGTTTGAACGACCCCAAAGTAAAATCAAGAAGATCAGGGTGGCAGGATCGAGAGAGAGCGCTAATCTGCATCGGCAGATTGCTCTGAGAATTGACACCCGGAGATTCGGTGATCTTCTGATGTCGACCTCCCCTCGACGTGGAAGCATTTCTCTCGTATATCGAGCGAAACTTCTCTCCGGTGCGTTTCTCGAAAGATCAAGCCCTCTCGCGGTTCTCTCCTTACACCTTCTGGCCGCAAGAACGTGCAAACTCGATGCATACATTAAGACGACTTTAATTGGCAGGATCCCGCTTCTCCCAGTGGACAATCAAACTTGAGGGAAAGTGAGAAAGCGAATTTATTCAAGATTGCAAAAACCTGAGACAACCATACGAATACCAATTCCCTCGCTGTATAAAAATTCACCAACTAATGAGTAAGGTTCCATTCCAGATTAAGGAAAAAATTTCTATTTTTATACTTATTTTTTAACAATAAATAAATTTAAAAAACGTGGTAATGAACTGGAAGAAAAAACAAGATTTGGAAAATAGTACGAAATTTTTTAGTTCCTTGACTACGTGCATAAATATTCTCCAAATAGTCAATAAAGTTCCATTCGAGATTAATGAAAAAAATATTTATTTTTATGTTTATTTTTTAACAATAAATAAATAAAATGAACTGGAAGAAAAACACGGTTTGGAAAATTGTACGGAAATTTTTAGTCACTTTGATTAAATTGCGTGTATAAAAATTCACCGACGAATGAGTAAAAGTCTATTCGAGATAAATAAAAAAAAATCATTTTCAAGCGTATTCTTTAACAATAAATAAATTAAATTAACTAAAGAAAAATACACTGATTGGAAAATTGTATCGAAACTTTTGGAGTCTTGATTAAATCACGTGTCCCCATATGACCATCAGAATTTTAATAAGCACATCATTTATGCTGCAAACTGTTTACTATGTACATTGGATTAAATTGTTGTTTACTATTAAACTACTATAAACGTCACATGCTAATACTAAAAATGCACTATTTTACTATATGTCTGAAAAATTATTAAATAATAAAAATACGCAAATTGAAAATTATCCAATCAATAAGAAAAAATTCATTACTAGCGAATAAAATTTTTCTTGCAACATTTGCTGTGCGTCTCGTCGAGGAAAAAAAGCGAACCGAACCGGTAGAGGAACGAAAAGATTGGAAAATACTCCGATTTTTCTGGCTCCCCGATAAATTCGAAATAGTTCCAATCACTCTCACTTTATTACGATCCTTCGGGGGCAATTTGCCAAAGGGGCGAAAGGGGGCGATATTATTCGAGAGCGCGAGACGTCACATTCGCGGAGTGTTTTCTCTGTTCTCCTTTATACGAAGAGCGACACACGAAGCTTCTTATCGACGAGATTTCTCTTTCTTTTATGCTCTGCCGCCCCGGGCTGGAATCGCAGCCTTTCCGTGGCCCCTCGAAAGATTAATGGTTATTAAAATACTCTCGGTTGCAGATGACTTCGTATCTTCGCGCGCGGGAGAGCTCGCGAAAAACACGAGCGCGAGAATCGATGAAAAGACTCTCCGCGTCGTTGGGGGTCGCGAGGCATTTTCCGCGTTGCGATATCGACGTCGAAAAACACACGCGGGCAAACTTGTTACATACCACAGACATGAATAATGAATTTATCTTGACGATCGAGCAACTCTTCGATTCGCGCGTTTACATCGCTGACGAACGAAAGGGCTCAAGTGGAACGCATCGCCGACACGCCGAGCGTCATCTCGATACACCGGCGAGCCTCGCGTTTCGCTGAGCATGAGTTATCACGCCGTTTCATCTCTCTCGACGTCTCAATTTTAATTGACGGAGGTTAAAAATAAAAAAGACGAATAAAAGAGCGAGATGAAGAGGAGAGAAAAGAAAGAGGATGAAAAAAACGTGGTGTAATCATAATTGCCTGAGGTCTTCATTCCCCGAGAATCGATTTGTTCGATTCCGCATTATATTTATGCGCTTGTATATAAAATACGTAATTTGTAGTAATGGGCGCGAGAGGGCGTAATTTGACGAACGATTGAGCACTCAGTATGCGTGGATCCTACACATATTTATTTTATCGCGCGGCTCCGGTACACCGATATATACGCGGGAATAATAATCTGCTTTTTCGAGTCGCGAGAAAAGAAATTGTGCCACCGGGGTGAAAGAACCCCCGGAGCGTTTCCTCGTCTTCTTTATTCTCAGGGCTCTGAGCTCCATTGTCGACTGTGCGCGACCCCCGAAATTCGTTTTCCTAACAGGATTTTTTTCCTCTCTGCCCTCTCTCTCGCGAATACTTTCGCGGCTCCGAAAATCGGGTTTATCGTCCGGATCGTTACGACACGCAAATTATATGCATAGCAGCGCACATACGGGTTTGGTTATAGTGCTTGATACAAAAAAGCTCCGCGATGATGAAAAAACGAATTCTTTTATTAAATTTTTTGTCGCGGAGCTATGAGGATAAAATTTGTCGAAGAAATTTATATTTTATTGATTTAGGTATGAAGTAATTTCGATGTAATTAAGATTACGATTATTTTTTAACATTAAAAATTGTATGTTTTTTAAATTTTGATCTTGAAAAGCAAAAATTATAAAAAAAATTTTGAGAATCATTTCATATTACTCGATTTTTTATTCATCAAATTGTTTTAGTGCTCGTACATTAAAAACTGTTTAATTATTACATGGCTCATTAAAGAATATGTGTTGAAAGAAGATTGATACATCCATGTAATTAATTTAATTCCATTTAATTATATCGATAAAATATTTCTTTATAAAAATAAAAATTTTGAGTTTCCTCGAACCTACAAAATATTTCAATGGATTAATAATACGTTCTGTTCGTGTACTCAATTTATAATAAATTATTCAAAAAACGATGTTTTTCAAAAAAAAAATTCGATGACTCTTTTAACAACAGCCATACAATCTGCATCAATTTTTACAAAAATGATCATTCAGATCCCAAGAAATTCGATGAAGTTTCCTCGTTGATCGGAACCTCGGACTTCAGAAGTCGATGCGTGGTCTCGTCGACCGCGTGAAATCGGCCTGAGGCCACCACGTCGCGTCTTCTTTCGCAACGCGAGAGTTCTCCGGTGCGCGAGAGCGCTAAAATTAATGAGTGCCGGGTTGGCGCTCGGTATAGCGCTTCTACGCTCGCGTCACGTCATAAATTACGGGACGCGCGCGGCAAACGACGGCCAACCAGATAACGGGGCGATAAGTGAAAAGGATTTATTTCGGTAGCTCGAGCCTGGAGAAAGAACAAGAGGATGAAGGAGGAAGAAAGAAGAATAAGAACGAGAAAAGAGTGAAGAGGAAAGAAAAGATGGAAAAAATTCAAGAAACGAAGTAAAAAGATGAAAAGACTGGACGGGAGGAGAGATGGAAAAAAAAATAAAAGAAACGCATCGGAGTATAGAAACAAATAATGCTGTTTTGCTCCTCCCTCGATCTTTCTCCGTAACGAAACGGCAAGAAAAAGGAGAGAGATTGACAAAGAGAGAAAAAAAATCGAGACACCTCTCTCTTTTTTTTTCTCTCTGCGGAGAATACACGGCGCTCTTCATTGATAAGAAAATGCGTTCCCTGGCATGGAGATGCTAATGTATGGAAATTCGGACTTTGAATTTTTCACGGAGACCGGCGGTAGCGCGATGCATCTCCCTCGACAATTATTCTTCCTCCTTTCTTTCTTTCCAACCCTTTAAATTTCCACGCACGGGACTTGGCGACGCACGAAAATGCGTCTCGTGATATTTTTCTTATTTCCGAACAATTGAAAAAAAAAAGCATTTCAAAAGTCTCAGACCGCAACGAAAAAATTACCTGACTCGTTTACTCAAATTTAATAATTTATAATTTCCTGGATCAATTATGAAAACATTTCATTTTTATTTTTCACGTACGTTTTTTCTGCAAAAGTGTATTTTCACAAAATACAAATTACTTTTGTATTTTGTATTTCAAAGTAAACTAAAATGAAAATTTTATTTTCATTTTAGTTTACTTTGAGACTTTTGACGTTTTTTCGTGTCAGAAAAACGCCCTCGCCTCGTTGTAATCGAACGGCCAGGAATCCCAAATTCTTCTGCACTCTTTTCGCATCCGCCTTGAAAAAATGAGAGAGAGAGAAGAGCGAGACCGGGAGTGAGAAAAAAAGAACGAGGCGGAGCAATTTCTCCCCTGCGTGAAAACGATCATTTCTTGGGGGTTCAAGGGCTGAAATAAGAATCGAGAGAGAAGGAGAGAGAATAAAAGAGCGCGTGAAATGGTTTCGTTTAATTAACACGGTATAGTGCGCGCACACACCGAGGAGAGGAAGCGAAGAAACAGCGAGGAGGGAGGTGTCTCTCGGAGAATGTGAGAAGACGAGAAAAAAGGGCGCGAATGAAGAAAAAAGAGAGAGAGAGCGAAAGAAAGAGAAAAAAAGAAACAACGAACGTTTCGGAGTAATTAAAAATGTTGCGTTAAATACGGGGGGTCAGAGAGTAGGGGGTGGTTCTTTAATTCGCGCCGGCTCATATTTATGTCCAAGACTTGGCACAGCCTTATATCGGCGAAAGTGTGTATACCCTCGATATAAAATGCCCCGGGCTTCCTTCCTTCCTACGGCAAATATATATATATATATGTATACATTTTCTGTATAAATATATACAATTCTAAGCGAACGATACACACATCGAGAGCCCGGAGCCACGCCTCGAGATTCTATAATTACTCGTTTAATTACCGAACCTGATGTACGACAGCGATTGGCCCGCATTAATTAATTGAACGAATAATTCCATGTAATATCTTGTCTTCCCGGTTATACGTCTCTCTTTGCGACGATCTCGACAAAAGGATTTGGTGAATTCGTATTGGGACACTACTTCAAAAAGAGTTTAATTTTTCATTATATGTATAACGTATGGCATTTTCAATTTGATTGTAAAAATTTAGTATTAAGGGGGTTGATCAAACATCGATGATATTAGACAAAAATCTGAATTTAAAACATGTTATAATTCAGATGAAACTGGACATATTAGAACAAAAAAATACCTCACCGACCGATTTTTTCAGAAATTTAATTTCGAAATATGGGAATTTTGTACAGCGTCTTATGGCGCGATGCTAAATATATAAACGCGTTTAATTGAAGGTTAAGTACATTTCTAGACCTAGCAGGTCTAAAATTTTTCGATTTTTATCTCAATTAAAAATGAAAGATTCCATTAGAGTCTTAAAAAATGCATGTTACCGAACTATTTTTTGATAAAAACGCGATTTAATACGAAAAAACGTGAAAACGTCGATGTCATGAAGTAACAATTATTTTTCCTGTGATCCAAAACAAAAAAAAGTAACTTTTTCAAAAATTTTTTACGTGGACTCTCATTTGACTAGAGAATACTTGATCAACCACCTTAATTTGGATGAAAGTAAATCAATGAGGACGATTTCGTCAAAAACCTGAAACAGTTGCGACATTTTTTACTAATCCTCAAAAAATTATTTTGGTCAAAGTGGTAGAATAGAATAGACACACGAAATTGAATGAAGAAATTGTTGAGTGCTCTTTATTTTAATTTATGACGAGAGCAAATGGCTGTCTCATTCATCGAGATCGGCGACAGATCGATTTGAATGACAGTAAAATCACTTCTACCTGAGAAAGGTACCCGTTGTACGGTGTCTATAAGCGAAGCGTATTCTCCCTCTGAAAAGAAACGCTGAAAGAAGCGGCAGAGGTACATAAATCCCACTTATGGCGAGAAAAAAAAGAGTGAAGCGAGAACGAAAGTGAGAGAGGAGAAGGAAACCCGAATTTTACGAATGTAGAGGGGTCGGTTATTCATAAGCAACGGCCCATAAATAACGCAATACACGCGGCTGCGTCACTGAAATATTGAGAGCGACTTGTAAATATTTTATTGGATTTCTCTTTGCTCGATATACACCTATCTCGGTCTCTACTTACGCTTTATACATCCGTGTAAAATATGTCCTCGCGCTATTTCTTCTCTTGCCTATATTTCTCTCCTTCATTTTTTACAAATTTTTTTGTCTCTTCTCGTCCACCTGGGTACCAAAAACACGATTTCGCGAAAAAGATGTGCCTCTTCTACAATTATAATCTCATAACAAAGTGGAGGGATCCATTTTAATAGAAAATAGCTATACGGAATACAAAATCGGATTATTTGGAAAATTAAAGAATTTTTAAATCGATTTTACTCAAATATATTATGTATCTGTCCTTTTTTATTCTGTTCCATTTAGATACAAAAAGAATTATTTTAATAGGCATGCAAGATTTTTCTATATTTATAATAAAATTAGGCAAATGAAATTTTTACTTTAAAAGTTTCTGTAATTATCACAAATCTTTTCTATCTAATGATTTTTATATTTGACGAAAGAAAATCATTTTTGAGGAGGTTAGATGAGTTTCGTCGAAAAAAGGTGTATTTTCAACAATCTTTGTGATATAATAAATAAAATATTTTAATAAACTTTTCACTGTCTTAAAGATACATTTGAAAAAGAATATCTGAAATTTTCAAAGGAAAATATTCAAAACTCCGTCATTGTGACGTCATTTCTGGAGACGCTCGGTGTGCGTCCCGTTGTCAGTAGAACTCATGACAGGATCATCTGAAGTGAAAAAAATCGTCTTTTAGTTAAGACCACAAACTACATCTCGGACGAAAGAAAAAAAAGTGAAAATTGAATTTATGGCAGACCAGTTTACAAAAGAATGTTGAGTAAAATTTGCATTTTTCGTAAAATGATTTAACGTTTTAATAAATATTTTATTTATTATAAAAATTTTTTTTTTTTTTTAATAGACCTTTTTTTGGACGAAACCCATGTAACCCCTTAAATGTTTATAATTATTATAATTTTTTTAAATTTCTATAAATGTAAATAAAAGTTTGTTGCAACCGTAAAATATGTCGTGTACAAAGAAATGTCTTCAAAGTGGCGAAACGTCAATTTCGTATGCACCAGAGTAGAAAAAGAATGTATGGATTTCTCACAAAAGCTTTTGTTGGCGCGATGAAATGAATCACTTATCCTCGAACAGTTGTTGAAACGATGACTTCCGTGTGCTGCTTGACTGATTTGCATGAATGTTAATTGGAAGTGGCGCTCGAGTTGGCGCGAGAAAATTCCAGCGCTCTCTGCCAATAACTCGCTCTCAATGCAGCGTGAACGTCCGAGAACGGGTGGTACACGTATACGGGCATAAATATAGTGACGTATAAATAGAAATACGGATTCGCCGGTGACTCGACGCCGTCGTAACGATCACGTAGGGTGTAACAGACCGGCCGTATCGCCATTATGATACTTTCAATCGCGCCATGTAAATCAATACAACACACGCGATATTGCTCGACAGAGAAGTCAACAACTGAAAAAAAAAAAAATAGCCAAGAGAGCAGAAAAGCTGGAAAAAAGGGGAAAAATTGTACTTTATATCGCATGCGCTGGGAGAGATCTTGCGAAATGTAATTCTCCCGCTTTTCCTCGTCTCGTTTCGTACGTGATTAGTTCGTTCCACGTCACACGATTCCTTTTATACCTTTTATATTACAAGTTGTAATATAACTCTCGTTATTGCCTCGCTGACTGAAGGGAAAGCCGTGTAAGAGAGTGAAGGATGAGAAAAAAAAGGAACGAAGATAAATATCTCGTCAAGGTAAATTTCAGCGGCGACGATTTTTGAGGGAAAAAAATCAGAGAAAAAATTAAAAATCGTCCTAAGCGACTAGCGAGAGGCTAAAAGTGATAAGATAAAGGAGCATTAATCAGAGAGAATTGAAGAATGATGTTTGAGAAGGCGGGAGAGAGATGACTAAAGAGAGGTCATATCTCTCGTTTCCATAACGCGTGTATACGTATATTTGTAATGATAGAAGGGAGGAAAGGATTGGGGCTGAATTGTTCGCGCGGCAATCTTGTAAAACATTATTCTAACTAAACTGTCGTAAACGGGAGGAAATGAAAAGAGCTGCTTAATAGCTTATGTATGCAAATGCTGCTACGACGACGGCAGATTGGTGAGAGTACTTCGGCTCGCGATCGCTCCCCCTGACGCCGGGACCCAATGGCACGAGAACGGAGAGAACAAGAGCAGACCGGGGATGCTCTTCTTGAATTAATGGTTCTGTCGAACGGCGCTTTCAATTCCTTCAATGCATGTATCAATTGACTTTTTCCAAATTTAACGAGCCGTTTCTTGGAGTCCAATATGATAAGCCTTTAATTTTCGACGAAATTCGATATACTGTTGAATTTCTTAATGGGTGAATTCATTAGATAAATTCCCTTTTGATAAATATGTGAGCTGTGTCAATATTTATCTTTTGTAATCTATAAATATTAACCCTCTCAGAACGAGAACTATTTCACGTTGAAGGAAAATGATTTCCTTCGTAGCTTTATCTCAAAATACATTCTCTACTTCAGGAATCCATCATGACATACCATTTTTTTGTGGGAAATACGAATTTGTGAATGCTGCATGTGCAGTCTATACCTATACCTGAATGGCAAACCACCTGTTTTTTATGAAATCTAACAACTAACGCCGTAAATACATCATATCAGCTTTCATTTGGAAGGATACAACGTTTGGAGTATGAAAAACAAGCGTGTACTAACTTTTTTTTGCGATCACGTTTTCTTACAACGCCAGCTCAATGCTAGACACTGTCGCCATGTTGACATTTCGATGGATTAAAACAGTTGACCTCTGGGTTTGGGATAGATTTTTAGGAGTATATATGCTGCCATCCAACCTTCCTTAAGGCAACTAGGCAGTTGGAGCCCCGACTTTACTGACTGGTATAGTTTTATACTCGCAAAAACACCATCAAGATGGTGTAAAAAAAGGAGGCAAGTACATTTTTCCATAGCATTATGGTAAATAGTAAAGAGATTGTTGTAACA
>JAPYYX010002737.1:0-14146 GCA_030522605.1 Cremastinae sp. B BG-2022a
TTCATTACGTAACCATGCGCAAAGAGCACATGGGATATTTTTGTCGTTGGATATTTTTGCTTGGGATTTTTTTGCTGGGATATTATTTACTGGGATATTATGACCGGTCACCATAGCACGCTATATGCTGGATTACATGCCCACATAATAATGACATGCAGCGTAACCACGTGTGATACATATATGTATGTATTCGAAGCGTGACATCGAAGGGTTAAGCGGTACTCTGCTCTGCTATCTCTAGTAATCAAAAAATGTTGAAATTGACGTCAAAGGATTCCCGCGGTTGAATAATCACGCTAGAAGTTAACTCTTATTTTCAATGGTCGCTTGAAAAGAGCGTTTTTCGACACTCGTTTGCGTCGCGAAAATGGCTAATTCAATCACTCTCTTCTCTCTCCGCACGTCGTTACTGGCGACGTCCGGGAATGAAATTTTTATTCCCTTTCGCTGTTACCCCAATAAAACTCTTCTGTTCATATCAATGAACGATTGAAGGTACTCTCAAACGCAATCCTCAAATAATCATTTGAAAAAGTATGCTGTGATACATGTGCATTTCATTTTTTTTTTTATTAACAGAGATAGAAATAGAAAACAGTATTGCTTAACTCTTCCGTTATCACACTTGATTGAAAATGCTGCCACGCGGAAACTGAGCCCGATCGCCAATCCGAAATCATATGTAGAGAGCGATTCGAAATATCTATATTTCTGGGTTTAAAATTCAAGAAGTTCAAAGTATTCCACTTCAATAACACCCCACCGCAGATATACAATATACATATGTATATGGGAAATTTAAATTTACCTCCTCATTTCCCTTTCGAAAGCTCTTTCTTTATAGAATTTGACTTGGACAATCAAATCAAAATTTCAAGATTTGCAATTTATCAATTACGATCTATGAATCAGAGATTAAAAATTGTGGAAGATATATTTTCATACATAAACATTGAAAAATGTAATTAAATGAACGTATGAAATTTTTATAAGAACAAAATTCGGCTGACACGATGACAGTTCATTTTAATAAATTATCTCTATCTAATTTAATGAAAAGACGAAGTGTTTCGAATCCACCAATTAAAACTTGCTAGTGACCCTACAGAAAAATGTGAAAAGCCTCATTTTCGGGTGTCCCAGGTATACATTGAGGTAGATCGTAGAAAGATCGCTGGGACTCGTGTACAGGGCTCGAAAAGTGTGCAGAGGCGTATAGGGCGAGTACTGAAAAGCTTTAAAATGGCAATTTGGTGAGCTCCGAGTTGGTGACCGCTATCCCTGGAGTTATAACGAGCAATATTAATTCAACCCCGCACTCTCTCTTCCTCTCTCTCTCTCCCTTTCTATTTCAACGAGCAACTCCGCCGAGGCTCGAGACACACTGTAATTATGGTGCATTAAGTCTAATGCACGTACAGTCTCTTGGTCACCGAGCTAGACCGCATGCTCATATCGATCCCGAAAATTCATAAGGCATAAATATTCTATAATACAGAAATTGGCTTACGCCCTTATACGCCCTTCCACGTCCTCCATCCCCATTCTCCCGACCGCTGATTAATCTTCGCCACATTTTTTATTCTCGTTTCGTCGCATCCACTACGGAAGGTAGTACACATTCTATCATGACAATCACCTCCTTCTCAGCGATAAGGAAAAAGAACAAAAAATACGGCGATAAGGTCTCAAATTACGTGATAAAGAGGACCTTGATGTCTCCACTTTTCTCGATGAAAATGTACAACGGTGCAAAATCGATCGACATTACTCAGGAAAATTTCAAGCCGCGAGGTCAAACCGAGTTCAACGAAGTAATTTTTAAAAATTGGAATTAGGAGAGCTACTTTTTCATCAAGGATTTCCTCTACATTTCGAAAAAAGTCAGTGCATTTACTGCGAAAAGAAAATTAGTGCATGCACTCTACATTTAGAAATTATTTCGTAAAACTTATCGTTAAATAACACTTTTATGATGTTAAGATTGCAAGGAAAAATTGCAAGGGTGTTGTCAAGAAAAACGTGTTTATATGAATTTTTGTTCATTTTCGGTTGATTCTTTTTATAAATAAAAAAGTGAATTATTCGTAAAGTAATGAATTATTAAGAACAGTTTTAAGCTCCGATATCAAATTCAGCGAATTAATTTAGTCAACTAAATTTGAGAACCACTTTGAATAGAAAACTGACTCAATATAATATGATTTTTTAAATGAACACTTCCTCCGCAAACGTATTTTGAGCACCTTACCTCCGCAAACCGGGTCATTTATGTATTTCCGTTTTTTTCACTCACCCAATACATTTGAAAAAATCTGAGAAAATTCATATTGGATTTTGAAACATTCAACTCAATGTATCAATTATAGAATTAAGAAAAAAATCATATTTTTTCATTATATTTGGCTCTTCCCTTTTCACGACGTTATTGAGGAATTTCGTTTTGGCCGAGGCACGAGTGACCCCGGTTTGCGGAGGAAGTTTTGAGTCACTACTTTCAATCAGGAATCTTCTTTAAAAAAAGAAAAGAATCTAAAAGAATCGTCAATAAAAATAAAAAATGTGTAAATAGTGTTTTTTCCTTCTTTTTGACATTTTTAACATGAATTTCTAATTCTCGATTTAATCCCACGTTTTTTACCTTGATCTGCATCTGATCCCTGTCAGGGCCGAGTGAGCGATCCGGTCTGCGTACGCTTGGACATCTGTACCCTGCGAGATGGCAAGATTCGCAGTAGTTTCTTTTTTGCCGATTTATGGCATGGCCAGCATCGAAGTAAGATCCGAGGACGGAATCGCGTCGGTTCTCATCGATTCCCGTTCTTTTCACAACAAGACTGGTGAGCGCCTCGAAGGACGGACTTTCCTGAGTTTTTCCTGGTTCGAATTGTAACCTCCGACAATTGAGTTGTCCGACCCTCGGGACCGGAACGCCGGTTCCCTCGTTCGTTTCCGATCGCCGTTCATTCGACCTGTCGACGGCGATCGACGTACTCGAACCCCCGGGAATTTCCTCACAATTGTATTTTTCCCCGGCTGATTCACAAAACAAATCACTCTCTTTCAATTTTCTGTTCAATTAAAAATCGATAACTCATCTCCTATTGTATTATCCACGTTAAAAGAAAAAAGCAACATTCACTTTGATAAATATGTGCCTGCGATTAAAAAACGAGTCGTTGAGCCAACAGAAGTAAATAATAAGAAACAAAATGAATTGTTAATTAATCACAGCCGATTTTAAATTTATTCCATTATATCGCGACGTAGATGAATTTATTATTTCCTCTGGTAGCGTACAACATTCTTATACTCGATGGAACGTGAAAAATGCAATTCGTCTCCAGGACTCGGAGAGTGGGAAGGGTAAAAGAAAATTAAAAAAAAAAAGAGAGGAGAATTACAAAGGACATATTGAACAAAGGGAAAATTATTCAAAGAATCTGACCGAATCTTCTGAGGTAAAGTTCCAAGTAGGAGAGAGCTTTTTTGCTTTTGTCGCGGTTGGCAAGCTGCTGCGCGTTGCCAGGCTTTTTGTCGGCTTTCATGAACCGAGAGACGTCGCCGGGCTCGCTACTTCTCTTTCCCGTGAGAGACGTCCCGCCGCCCCGGAATTCCGACGACAACCACGACGTCGACTGCGACCGCCTCGGCACGTTAAACTTCTTTCCACCGGTCCGGCCCAACGGAAAATGCGTCCTGGAGCCGCGTTCACCCGCCGGAAGCTTTCCCTCCGAGCTCCCTCCAAATTCTTCGGGCACGTTCGCTTCGCTCGCAATTATCGCATTCCCTCGAAATTTTGGTACGTCCTCGTCACGATTACGCCTCTCTACGAATGAAACGATTCGTTGAATTTTTTCCTCTCTGATATTTCACAAAACTTTCCAGCCCAGCGAGCTTCGCATCCTCCGCTGCTTAATCGAGGAAAAATTCGAGTTATATCGAGAAAAAATTCACAGAGAGCTTCGATATTGATTGTTAAATGGAATCGCTACTATTATTTTCCCAATTTCGTTATGAATCTCCCTGTTCAAACGCATACAAAATGCTTTGATCCCCATTCTTATCTGTGGAATATAATTCTCGTTGTTTTTAATTAATTGGTATTTCCATTTTTAATATTTATTTTCAGTCTTTTTCAGAATTTTGTTTTCATGCTCTGTGCATGTTTTCTACGTAATACTTAAAATTATTGGTAATGGTAAATTTTTTTTATTTCTGAATAGTATAGTTTAGAAACTTCAAAGGTATTTCGGATGTTGAGCAATCTCCATTTTTTGGTGCTTGAAACTTTTTTTACATACTCGGATACGCTATCAAACTATTTCCAAAAATTTGAGCAAAATTAATGACGTCGCTATTATGTAAAAAATGTTCGTAATTGAGCGCTTCTTACTAATAATTCGAATTTTTGTCCTCAATTGCGTTTCTTCATTAAATTTTTTTGCCTGTGATCTCATATAAATGATTAGTCAAATATTTAACGATTAACGAAAACTCGAAATGTAACAATTTGTCAAAAATTTGGAAGGTATACAGCGTCTATCGACCCAGCGTTTTTGTCAGATTCCATTGAAAATTTGCAGAAACGTTCTTCGATGTCATGTGTACATGCGTGTAAAATTTCAGGAGCCTTTACCGACTCAAAAATCATGATATTTATCCTCGAAAATCGGAAAAAAAATGTCGTAACTTCCCATAAGAGCCCATGTTAGATATCGCGATATGAAATAATCCGTATCTCCATTTTTTGGACCGTGGAGCCTTTTGAAATTTTGTACATATTTTTATATAGTACTAGCAGGTTGTAGTGGCTTAGTTTTTTTTAGAAAAATCTTACGATTTTTTTTATGATCAATTTAAATTTTGAGTATGTTTTTCTTTAGTCAATTTGCAACAATTTTTTTTAACCCATTAGGGACTGGAGAGGACAAATTTGGACACAATGTTTATGAGCTTTTCTCGGATATCATTGGTCTCAGAAAAAATTCTTGAAATACCATGTCCGACGTAAAATTTTATCCCTTTTCAGAATCCGTCCTCAGAATTTATATAGCGTCGACGGTTCAAAAGTTATTAACAATTTTTCGCAAAAAATCGTTTTTTTCGGTACAAAAATTTGTTTTATTGAAAAAATTTTTATGAAACCCGCCAGATATGCACCTTTTCAAAATCAGAAAAGTGTCCTCGATTCATGAGCTAAAAGATAACCGGATTGTGGACCCAAAAATCTAAAATGGCGGCTTTGAAAATGGCATCCGAACGGAAAATTTTAAAAAAATCTTTAGAACGCTGTAGTTTGAAAGCTATTAACTTTTTCAAAAAAGTTCCAAGAATAAAAAGTTTTTCGAATTCATCAAAGAATACATTGGAATTTTTTCAGATTTTCATGGTGACATTTTGTAAATTTTGTTGCTAAAATTTTTTGAAAATTTTTAAAAATTGCCAAAAATTTCTGAAAACATTCCAGTGCATTTCCTGATGGATTCTAAGCATTTTTTGTCTCTTACAAATTTTCTCGAAAGTTGTTAGTGTTCAAGAAAAAAAATGCCAAACTATTATTATTGCGTTCTCCAAATATTTTGTTTGGTATTTTTTTCTCGAAAACTCGAGACAAACGATGTGCGAAAAAAACGCATGAACATTGTGTCCGAATTTGTCCTCTCCGGTCCCTAATGGGTGAAGCTCAATCCACTTGAAATATGTAAGAAAAACGAGGTACAAAATTTCGGTATCCCCACTCCCGAGAGAATTATTTAAGAATTTAATTTCAAATCTAGAATTGTCGATATCTTGTCAGAAACTCGTGTTTTAATTATACATTTCAATTGAATTTATATCGAATGTTAATTTTAGATTTTCATCTAATAAAAAGGATATAGCAAAAGTGTCACAACGTCCTTTTATGAAACGTTATTAATTGCTTATAATTAATATATTGTTAATATTATCAATGATGATATATTAAAAGTAGATTTAATGAAATCAATAAAAGCTCACTTAGTTTTGGTAAACTTCTATTTTCGCTGCTTGCATCAATTTTTTTATCATTACATTTTTTCGTATTCCGTAGGGTTGGAATTTTCGATTGTGAATTTGTAATAGATTTTTCTTCGTGAATTGAATATTTTTCCAATGAATCCAGGGAATACGTTGACATAACACGTAAAATATATTTAATCAAATTGTATTTACCACAATTGTACCAAATGAATTATTCAAAAACTAATTATTTATTAGGCTATATTGCATGAATTGTTTTTTATCGATCGTGGGTACGAATGTGAAGATTGGCCCAATTCTGGCAGCGCCATCTAGACAGCGATTTTTTTGAAAAATTTTGATCAATGAGATTGAGTGAGGTCAGTGTTCAGTAGTTCAGTGTTCGCGGCGCGACGACGTAAGAAGTGTTGGTTCACGTCTGGTGCATGTATTAGGACAAAAATGATTTCTTAAAAACTCATGTGCATGTAATAACATTTGAAAATGAGTCTTTTTTCTGAAAATACGTGGGAGGAAAATACAGTCGGTGATAAACTAAGTGAAGAGATATTCCGAAAGGTGAATTGTACTTTCATTTTAATTTGTAGGTTATGTTTTTTGTTGTCGATCCACGTGCTTTTCACCGGAAAATTAATATCAAATTAATTTGCTTTTTTTAAATATTGTATATTAATCAGATACGCATTAGCATTGGTATTTACGGTAAATTGTCGAATATATTTCTTACAGAATAAAAATCATGATAAAGGAAAG
Source organism: Cremastinae sp. B BG-2022a (assembly GCA_030522605.1). Classification (NCBI taxonomy): domain Eukaryota; kingdom Metazoa; phylum Arthropoda; class Insecta; order Hymenoptera; family Ichneumonidae; species Cremastinae sp. B BG-2022a. The sequence continues at coordinate 6,760 of JAPYYX010002737.1, forward strand.
AAGTCAAAGAAAACAAAACCGGGAAAATCGACCCTCAATAAAGTCAAAAAGAAAACAGCAACTTCAGATAGCAAAATCATTTCCGAAGAAACAAAAAATGGCATCAGAAAAATCCAGAAAGCTATTTTGAAAGCTGCAGTAAGCGAAGAATATTCTCCCAAAAAGTTGAAAAAAGGAGAGGAAAAAGTTAGCAATGATACCTCTACGTCTGTAGAAAAAAAACTGAAATTGCAAAAGTTTCCAAAACAGGAAATAAGTGCACAAGAGACAAAATCTCAACGGAAAAGAAAAAAGGCAAAACTAAAAAAAATGGCTGCAAAAGGGCAGATCATTTCTATGGATGACAATGCCGTTACTGAGAATAAAAAGTCTCCAATGAAAAAAATTAATATTCAGAGATTAAAAGCTATCTTACAATCCAAGGAGAAAACTAAAGATCAAAAAATATCAAAGGAACCGTTATCTTTAAGAGAAAGAATGATGTCTCAGTTACGAGCTTCGAGATTTAGATTTTTAAACGAAACTCTTTACAACAATGACAGCTCAGAATCTAAAAAATACTTCAAAGAAGATCCAGATGCATTTACAGCTTATCATGTTGGATACAAACAACAAGTTCAGCAATGGCCAGTGAACCCTTTGGACGTTATAATCACGTCCGTAAGCAAAATGTTAGTATAAACCATAAAAGATTTTTCAAGGAATTATTTTTTATACTACCGCGATTTGCATCAGTAGAGCAAAATAAAAAGTTGCTTTTAATAAAATTACGATTTTTTATAACATAGAACATATCGAAATACGACAAACTTTGTATGATTTTGTATTATAGTTTCATGGATACTTTTTGCAGGAAAAAAAGAAAATAAATACTCTTTTGCATACCAAAAACTTAATAATCAACAATACAACAATATATTTCAAGAAGTTAATATTTTTAGAACTAATCCAATGATTTTATTTCAGGGCAAAGGATTTAGTTGTAGCTGACTTTGGATGTGGTGAGGCTCGTTTAGCAGATTCCGTACCACAAAAAGTGCATTCCTTTGATTTAGTTGCTATAAACGATAAAGTCAAGGCGTGTGATATGGCACATACTCCACTCTTAACGGCCGGAGCTAACGTCGTTGTATTTTGTTTGTCATTGATGGGTACAAATCTTGCAGACTATCTGTTGGAGGCGAATCGAGTATTAAAAATGAAGTGAGTCATTTTTTACATTAAATCGTTATGACTACAAAATAATGGCAAAAAACCAACATCAGTAATAATTTTTTTATTTTTTCAGCGGTATCTTAAAAATCGCCGATATCGAAAGTAGATTTGAAAATGTCGATGATTTCATAAAACTTCTGAAGAGTTACGGATTCATTAATACTTGGAAAGATTTGTCTCACAATTTATTTTATTTTATGGATTTCAAAAAAATATCAGACGTAAACAGAAGCATGAAAAAACTACCTTCGATAGTACTGAAACCTTGTTTGTACAAGAAAAGATAATGACTGCAAATAAATGCATTTTCAGAAGTAATTTGCTACACATCATTTCATAATTCGATTTTTCATAATGATTGCCCAATTCGTTTTATTTGATTGATTAATCTCGAAGATTATTTTGTTTTACGAATTTGAAGAAAGAACTCAAATAATATACACTGTGTTCATAGGAAAAAAATTGGAAATACAGGAAGTACAATACTTTCGCAAATTATGTACCACTCTGTGATTTTACTCTGTTAAAGAGTCATGATCAATGATAATGTGGCTCGTTTCTATATGTGCCTGCTTAATCAATACGTTAATCTTGAAACGTATTGGTCTGAAAGACACAATTTTATTCACAACTTAATTAATTGATGGAAATAATTCTAAACCTTTATTATACAAAATTATCGAAAAAATTTAATTTGAAAATGTACAAATCTTACAATATATTTTTGTTCGGCGATTTTATAGACTACTTTTTTAAGGCTAGGTCATTTTCATCATCAGAACTAATTCCAATCAAAATGACTAATATCCAAACCTTCCAAAACATTGACCGCTTCGTCACGTAAATTTTCCACTTTTTCCAAAAGCAACATCTGGAAATATTTTATTCAAATTTAATTAATATTTTTGATGGGATCCGACGCACCACGTAAAAGAAGAATACTCACGTTAGCCGCTGCAATTATTTGTTTGATCACAGTCTTGGGTAAGTTTTTAATCTTCGAAAGATCTTCTGGTTTAGCATTTGCTATTGATTGTAAAGTCTTATATCCTGCTGCGTATAGTTGACGAGCTCGACCAACTTTGACAAATGGCAGTTCCATCAGTGGCTCCAATTCAGCCGCGCAACAATATTTCAATTTTTTTCTAAATGTATTTAAAAGATCTGTGAACGCCCAAAACTCTGGTAATTCCTGGAAAATTAAAAAAATATATGACAAGCAAAATTTTTCCAATAATTTAAAAATTCTCAAAGCTGCTTCCATTCACTCACCAGGCAAAAACGAACTACGGAATTGGCAAAACTCGTTGCAGCCGTCAAAAGATTTTGTATTACTCCTCGATTTACTTGATACTTGTTTGCAACGATATGAAGAGGATAATGTTGCCATAAATCGTATAATATCAATGTCAACCAAAACCGATTGATAACTCTTGGTTCGATGCCCTGAAAATATAAATCAGAAATTGAGGAGATTTGTTTCCATAAAATTTCAATAAATTCAAGTATTTCGTACCCTTGGAGCGACTCCATCTCGTAACTTTACTATTGTAGCTTCATCTATACCCAAAACTCTAGGAGTCATCATGTGTGACGATGGGAGACTAGTAATCTGGAAAAAAGAACATTTTTCCTTCGTATTTTTTCAAATCAAATATTCTTGAGAGTGCAAAATATTTAAAGACTCTATAACTCCATACCACGTTATAATAAATTAATCCAACAGGCTTTAACTTTTCAGCTACATCGTAAGGTGTGACTAAATACATAATATGTAAGTCGTTTACGAGGACCATGTGCGATTGAGCAATTTTTAAATCTTGATATAAAGTATAAGCGCGCTGCAAATCGACGCATCCTGAAAAAAATATATATTGAGTTGCATAAAAACTTTATAAGTACATTAAAAAATGTTCAACATTTTTACCTTTCATCGCTGCTTTTCCTAAAGGTGTTGCTTCTAATACCGTATCCGCTTTGAGAATAAGCATTCTCTTTCGTTTCTTTTTTTCGGGTTTGAGATCAATTTCTTCGCTCATTTGCGAAGGTATTTTAACGGTGACGTTCGGATCAAAATCCCCAGATCGTTTTATCCTCAAAACAGCGGCTTTTAATAAATTCGCAATAGCTTTGTCAGTGACACTTTTCGCATCGACATCCAGACGATTCTGTTGTACCCCGAATAACGTTGACGTTACGAGTTTGTGAAGTGCTGAGCGTGTTGTTGCGATGGAAAATAGTACAGAACTCAAAATTAAATTATTTATTCCTCGATCTTCCTCCGTGTGCAACGTGCTCACGCAATCATCTATTCGGGACGTCAACAATTCTTGCACTCTTTCCATTTCGGATGGCTTGCAAAGGAGTATACTCTCACCAATTTCACCCAATCCAGCTCTGCCAGCTCTTCCAATCATTTGTTTATACCTGCTCAAATTAATAAACTGATTCCCGATGTATGGATCTCTCAAAATAACCTAAATTGAAATAAATGTATAAAAATACAACATTCAAGCAAAATAAATCGACGTTTTATGAATTAAATTATTATCTGAATTGCTTTATTAACAGACCCTTCGTGCCGGTAAATTTACTCCGGCTGCAAGTGTCGATGTGCAACAGAGAACGCAGATGACACCTTCTTTAAAAGCGTCTTCTAGAAGTTTCCTCTCTTCCGAAGTTAAACCCGAATGATGATAAGCTACACCGAATGGAATTGTAATTGACAAAACTGGACACACTTCGCCCTCGTACTTCAGTGCACCCAGTAATTCTTCCTTTTCTTTTGATTTGTGATCCTTCACAGAGCTGAATAGAAAATTTTGATTAAAAGATATTACTGAAAAATTTTAAACATAGTAATTGTGACAGGATCGTATACAAAAATAAAAAAGATCATATGAAAATATACCTGAACATAACACGAGTCAAAAGCAAAGCCACACTCTCGCAGTTTTTCCGAGTCGAGCAAAATATGAGGCAAGAATCGTTTGGCACTACGTCCATTACGAGACCACCTATACGATCCGGGTCCAATTTTTCTGCTCTTTCAGAGTACTAACAGTATTTCAAAGTACATTTATATTAATTTAACAGAATTAAAACGTTAAATACGTATCAGTAATTAAATAAAATGACGCAACAAAAAGGAACTAGAAATTAAAATTATAAAAATAAAACTTACACGATAATTAATTCTCTTTTCATCCGTGAATATCGGATCTTCGTGTAAATTTAATAACCAAATTTTATTTTCGCATTTTACGTATTCTTTTATTGCAACAGGCCTAAAATTTTGCGTGTAGACTTCAGCCTTAAGAAACCGAGCGACTTCCTCCAGATTTCCTATCGTTGCGCTCATTCCTATTATGTGAATATTAGCTATTTGGAACAAAAAGTTTATCTTAATAATTATGTTGAAGTTCATTAATTACCTAATTAATAGTGAATAAATTGTAAATTCATTAAATTCCGTCACTTCATAATACGTATTAACAAAAATTTGTCATAAGTGATCGCATAAATAAATAGTTCAAACACTGAATTGAAATTCACTTGCTGATCCTGCATTGCCATAATAAATACAGAATTTCATTTACCGTTTTTGAACATTAATTTCGTTAACAGCCCTTCTAAAGTGGCACCTCTCCCACTGTTTTCTCCGAGTAAGTGCAACTCATCGACCACCACAATACCAATTTCGTTCAACCGTTGCAATTCAATCAGACTATTTACGAGTCCCATAGCCTTCTCAATAGTGCACACGTAAATACAATTTTTTCGTCGTCTTTTGACAGGTGGAAATTCGCCTTTGCTGCCTGCATACTCTTCGACCAAAAATCCGAATTCCAAAGCAAACTGGGTTAATGCGTGGACCTGGAAATCCAAAATGTTATAAAAATATGCAAATTGATTCGTAAAAATGTATTGCATTTTCTTTTAATGCATTGACCATTGTATGCCAAAAAATTGCATTGACCTTTTCTTGTGCAAGTGCCACAAAAGGAAGAATAAATATAACATTTCGTTTATTGCACAGAATTTCCTTGAGCATCAATATTTCAGCAACCAATGTTTTTCCTCCACTGGTTGGCAATGCATATATTAAATTTGTTCGGTTTTTTACAGCATTGAGATTCAGACACTCATCTTGCCAATCTAAAACATAAGTAGATATACATTCAATCAAAACATAAATAATCATTAAAAAAGTTATGAATAATTGACATTAATTGGTAAAAATCGATTCTATTATGTATGAATATTAATGTATAATTAATTAGTTCAAAATATCGAAATAATCAAAAACTGAATATACCTACCATACAAGCGATCTATTCTCTTTGTCTTATGTATCAAAGTCTTAACAGTCTTTGGCAAGCCGTAAAAAGATTTTGTTGTGTTTAATTCAAATGATACTTGTTTATCACCATTTATTTTTTCCACTTGAGATTTAATACTCTTACTGACATTTAATAACTTTTCTATTATACTAAGTTCAAAGTTCTCCTCCAATTCGAAGTTTAGATCATCAAAGACAACTTCGTCTGAGGTTGAAGATGATTTCCTTTCGGGTACATCAAGAGATTCAGATCGAGTTTTTCCTTGTAGTTCTTCATTTTTTGTGGATTCTTTCTCTTGATCAGATAAATTCGACTCTTTTACACACGAATTATGAAATGATTCATCAATCAGAGCTTGATTGAACAACGTCTCATTATGCCATGGAGATTCGTCTTCAGAAAGATTTTTTGAATTCATTTCTTCCTTCGAGTCCTGCAATATTTCTACTGAACTGAATGAGGAGTTCAAATCATGTTGCATCATTTGCGACAAGTCGTAAATCTCGAACTGTCTGTCAAATGTCATCTCCATCATCACAGATTCTTTGTTTCTTCTGGCTCCAATTGACAATTCGCTTTTTTTTTCCATTTGACTCGTATCGCACGAGAGAATCTGATTTTCCACAGCCTCCAGGATCGAGTCATTAGGATAGAGAAGATTTTCGATTGGCGACAGCGAACGACAAGAGCTTGAGACATTCAATGATGGAGTTTTGTTAGAATCTTTTTGCAGAATATTGTCTTGCACGTACAAACTTGGCATAATTAAGTTTGTTTTTCAAAAATGCACATCTCACAAATATTGCTTAGATATTTTTTCTTAAATTTTGTAAATTCTGTGATCACACATGTTTTCCAAACTCAATTGAACTAAAGATACTTTACTAATTTTTCCCGCTCTCAACATAACCTAGATTTATCATGCAATTCACGATTTTTTATAGAATGGTGAATGAACTAGTATAAGCAAGTTTAAAAAATTTATTTGAAAAAGATTGACGATATAAGAAAAAAACTATCATATATTGAAAGGTTGGATTTCCAACTTTAATACAAAAATAAATACGACGTATATCAAAAATCAAAGGACAAGGGACGATGCCATAACAAAACTGGTCCACAGTCCGGGTGTCAACTGATAATGTTACCAGCAGTTGGTTAGAATTAGTTAGTTATGCCATCTAGTACATTTCTGAACAAGTAAGATATTCACCGCTGTTTTATAGTACTGTAAGTGATTGTTAGATGACGCTATTATTCATTTTTATGAAAGATTCTTTTTATATTTTATAACATTGGGAAATTTATACACATTATCATTAAAATTTTTTTTCATTCACTTGCTTTTCAATTTTAAATAGTCTGTTTTCTCCACGAAGGGTGTTGAGTTATTAAATTTTGGCAACAAAATATAAAATATATGTTGTCGTAAAACGAAAAACGTCATTTTATAGTCATATATATATTTTTTTCTATGTTTCTTTATATATGTTTCTTTAATTTCGTAATTTTATTAGTTTTACTTTTAAAAATAAAAAAAAATAAACCAACTCTCGTTTCGTTAACTAGTTCACACAAAAAGATAAAGTTTTATTTAATTTGAAACGTGTACTGTACTTTTTTGTATAAGGATTGAAGTTTAATGCTGTACAGTCGTTGTAAATAAGACTGTAAAATTGTAAATTATTGATTTAATTCTTCGTTTTAAGGAGGTCCTTTCGCCGCCAATGTTAAGGAGGTTCGAGCGAAACTTGTGATTCAAAGATGCAACTAAAATTATTTGTTGTTTTGGTCACAAAGAAAGCACTGAAAATTCATTATTTTAATAT
>JAPYYX010002738.1:0-14143 GCA_030522605.1 Cremastinae sp. B BG-2022a
ATTTGGCACAAGGATTTTTTAGCCGTTTCCAAACACGTCTACAAAATTTGAACTTTTTCTTACTATTTTAAAAATAGGTATAATTCCTCCTTAAAAAACGAGAGCCATAAACTCGAATAAAAAAATGTCCCTTTAAATTTCATTTTTCTCGCCGTAGTGAATTTCGGTGAAAGAGAGAAAAGAGATTGACAGCGGGTTGTTGCAAATTGCAAATGAGAGGCTGGATCGATGGTGGAAAAATGAGGATGGAATAAAGAGAGAAAGAACGAGAGAGAGAGAGAGAGAGGAGAAAGCAGGAAGGGAGATTCAACACCTGTTGCGCCTGGAGGATCGAGAACGTACCTCCGTGAAGAGAGAGAGCCGCCATGTCCACCCAAGGACCAATCGAAATCGCCCGTTTCGTCGGCAACGCAGTGGGAGTTCTTCCTAACCTCGGGATTCGCTCCTCGAGTCTGTAACTTCGAAATTTCTCCCTCCCGACTTTTCGCCAGCCCAGAAGGAATCGAGAGAGCGGCGCCAACGTTGTCCTTCCGCGAGCCGTTTTCCTCGCCGGTCCCAGCGAATCCTCACTCCGTATCCGACTAGTTCGGTCCACGAAACGTTTTTTCCTCTCCTGAAAAAAAATTACAAAACGTTACCGTTAACGGTTAAAAAAATAATCTTGTAAAAAATGGTATTTTACAAGCGATTCGAGCGATAGTGACACTGATAACGTTAATAAAAATTGTGCATGTTTGTTTTTTAAACAATTGACTCTGTGCAAGTGGAATTTGATCGATGACATTTCGTGAGAATTTAATTCAGTCGATGGGAAAATCGTCAAAATGACTCGTGCGGTTCGAATTTTGTTTCGCGGGCAAGCGAGTCAAGGATCGAATTTCTTTTGCGTAATTTTTCATTACGGTGGAAAAACATTGTAAAAAAAAGTTTTGGAATAATTCACCAAATTATAATTAATTTATATTTAAAATTTAAATAAAAAAAAATCGTTTGAACGAGTGAATATTTGAAGAAATTTTGTTGAGTGGGAGCTGATAACAAAAAAAGAGTAGAATAAACATTTTTTAACTTTAGTTAAAGATGTCTTCGAAATCCCTTCAGAATGAGCACGTGAAGAGACCGATGAATGCGTTTATGGTATGGTCTCGAGGGCAGAGGCGAAAAATGGCACAGGAAAATCCCAAGATGCACAATTCCGAAATATCGAAGAAACTCGGAGCGGAGTGGAAATTACTCAGCGAGAGCGAGAAACGACCCTTCATTGACGAGGCTAAAAGACTGAGGTGACAATTTTTTCCAAAATTATTTTTTTCCGATCAGTATACAGATTGTTATGACAATTGTAAGAACGACCCAACGATAATTAAAACCCGATTACGACTCGAAAGATGAAAAATTAATAATGTCCTTTATTTATCTGTTTATATATTTTAATTGAAAAGTTTTTTTTAAATAAAGCGAGAGATAAAATTACACAGAAAATGAATTGAAACTACGGATATTAATTTCACATTTTGTGACGGGTTGTCACCAATCGAGATCAATTTAATGGATTTTTAAAATAATCAATATATATTCAATGTATTTTTCGTCATTTTATCGAGATCAGTGATATAGACAAGGGAAGTATGTCAAAAATAATGGAATATCAACTATAGAAATGTAATTTATAAATTTCTATATCAACTATAGGAATGTAATTTATAAACTTCTATATCAACTATAGAAATGTGATGTATAAAGTATAGAACTACTATATTTCTATAGAACAACTATAGAAATTTACACATTATATTTCTATAGTTGATATAGAAATTTATACATTACATGTCTATAGTTGATATAGAAATTTATACATTTTTATAGTTGACATAGTAAATGATTACTGTAGTAATTTTACGATACTAATAATGATAATAGTAAAAATATTCAAGATAATAATTGCTTAATCGAAACACCCTAAAATTTATTGTCTGGCACAGTTTGTATTACTCGGAAATTTATTCTTATTATTTGTATTTCTGGGATGAGTGTACCGTGTTGGCAATAAAAGCTATTCGGTCCTTAACTTCAACTTTTTTTTCTCAATGTTTGTATTTGTATTCGGGCAGATTTGAGCGAATTTCGACTGAGCTTCCAAATTGGAATTTTGTAGATTGCATTCAAGAATTAGATTCTTCGTAATTTTTTTTTTGTATTGATTAACTATATCACATTATCTACATGGTTTGAATAATTTTTTATCACCAAGTTGGGATTTTGCTGATCACTTCGACAAAAAAATTGATTTTTTTATTAATGACTCAATTTATCATTATTAATACATTTTGTTTATTACGTAACAAATAAAAATTAAGAAGGATCAATTTGAATTTCGAGTACGTTTTTAGTTCATTCGCAAGAACTTTTCCTAATGTGAGAAAAATGGTGAAAAAATTTCGATCCCCCTCTGCATAAGGTGTACACCCTACAAAACAAAAATCTTTTAAGAAGCAAAAAAAATAATATTCTTTCCATAATGGAACGTCTCGAAACAAATGCGTTTGTAAATCAGTTTTTCAAAAAGGAAAACTTTGCATACAATAAAATGCGAAATGAAAAAGATTCTTTTTCGGTTGGGGTCGAGATACTGTAGAGAGAGAGCACTAAAAACGTTTACAGCCCGAGTAAAGAAACGTCCAAGATTTTACAACTTTTGTCCGATCAGATAAAAATTGAATTTTGGGTGAAAAAGAAAAACACATCAGTAACGGTCCTTTCGTCCGATTGAAATTAGCGCACACGAGTTGCAGAAGGGACAGGAGTGATAAAATCCTGCGATAAAGATCGAGAGTCCCGATATCGAAGGTCCTTTGCTAAATTGACGAAAAGTGCAATTTAATGAATAATTTGTGTTTTCGCTTACAATAAAACTTGACGATCGTTCGAGCGGATAATCTTCGTGATTTCGAGTTAAGCTTTTTCTCTTATCGCTTTTTTTCTCTCTCGAGGCTAATTGCCCTTTAGTCACGAATGGAATTATTGCATCGCTGCATGCCTGGCAAGAGTCGGAGGGGACGAAGGGACTCCGCGACGACTTCATAATACGCTACATTGTTACTCGATGTTAAGGGCGTGCTTGTCCCTTATATACGAGGGATATTAAAAGACCTGGTATTATTTATAGAGCTATACTATAGGGATACGGAGATCTCCATCCCGTATTACCGACCCCTGAATATTTAATCACTCTTACGAATTCAGCACACACTCGCATCAATCACGGAACTAATTTTCCAGCCATCGATTTCGTTTTCTTTTTTTTAATTCTTGTTTTGGGTAAATGTGACGAATAATAAACACTTTGTTTCGTTATTTTAAGATTAAATGAATTAAATTTTTTAATCCAAAGTATGAAACTGTAGAAAATAATGTTTTTTTATTTATTTTTAATTTTTTTGTTGAGGTAGACAAAAAAATGAGTTTAAAAGTTTTCAAATTATTATTTTTAATTTTTTAATTTTTCGTTTTGAGTCAAGAGAATCATAAGTCACGTTTTTTCATAAGATAAAAATAAAATTGACGTTGAAAAACGGAAAAAAATTTGGTTAGTTTTTTTAAAAAATAGATTAAATTCGTTTTAAAACTGGAAGAGCTATAAACTAAAAAAAAATTTTTAAATGCAAGCAATATTGATCTTATATTGTTCGCTCAGTTACATAAACGATAAAAATAAAGCGATAAACGTTATTAATAACTTGTATTAAAAATACGCCAATATCCGTATCAAACTGATCCCTCATCGACAGATTTCCGACTTTTTGAAAATTTTATTTTAAAGTCAAAAGACGCAGATTGACGCAAGGTCATAAAATGAAAATAGCCCCGACGTTTAGAAACGAAAACAAAAATTTGATTGTCTTTGTTCTAAAAATAAAGCAGATTGAGTTTCATTTGAAAGTTAACAAGCCGAGACAAAAGAGCATATGAAAAAGAAAACGAAGGAAAAGAAAATCGAATGGACACTCACAATCGCTTCAATTTTATTGATTTCATGAAAAACCTTAAAATTCACGATCACCGTCAATTTGTATTCAAAACCCATAAATCTCCACTTTGAAATTAATTCCTCATCGATATTCAATTTAGAAAACTGTTGTCTCGAACCTCTCTGGTGTTTCGGAGGGAAAAAAAAATTCAAGATCACTTTCTAGAAATAAGACGAATCGAATTCCTCTCGAGAGTTCATGTGCCAGGATAAGAGGGAGAGGGAATGAAGGAAAAAATCGAGAGCGAGAGAGAAAAACAAGGCGTGTACAGCAAAAGAGCAGAGAGAAAGAAGAACCGGAAAAGACTTTGTGCCCGGTGATACCAAATCCATTTTTACGGGGACGGAGGTAGTAAAATAAAAAGCAGGATGATAAAGTCGTTCCGTAGACTTTCGACGAGACGTCTATGTGTACACACTCGGTGTGTGCGGGCGGAGGTAAAAAATATATGTAGAGAGAGGAGCGCCGAGTTGAGGCCGCCCTGTCACTGGCCCGACGTAATCTGTCCGTTCGTTCACGGGGACTCACAATGTGGCCCTCGAGATAACAAATAAAGCCCCATTGTCGCAATTGTGTGGATTTAAAAGGATTTGCGCCTCTCTTCTCCGCGTCCCGTATTCTCATACTCCATTCCGCCCGGCACGACCGTCGGATCCCTTCTCGCGCGCCCGTCACCCTCACGGACTCGTTCCGCGCTCTTGGCGTCGCGCTCTCTCTCTCACTCTCTCTCTTTCTCTCTCGCGCTCGTGGCGCCACCATCCGAGCGCGTCACTCAACTACACATAACCTCTTCTCAGTTTCCGTACCACGATACTCTTCCCTCTCGTTTTTTTTCTTCTTTTTTTTTGAAAAAACGAAGTGCACCATCAGTGCGAACGCACACGAGTGTCCGATTTTCTCGATCGTCATAAAGTTTTGTTGAGATTTTAATTTTTAGTTTAATCCTCATGATTAAATAATTTGGATTTACGTGTATTATGTAGTAAATTGTATATTTTTTTTTGATGCTGGAAATGGAGTATTGGGACGATTTACAGGGTTTTTCGTCGTAACTTTTGTTTAGTAGCGGTTTTTAAAATCGTATATGATATCGGTACGCTGTGTACGGGAGGTTGAAAGATATAAAGTCACTGTTTATCGTCGCCAAATGTGAATTCTAAAGATTACGCTCTATGTTTATGCATTTATGCTGAATTATTGTGGTAGAGCTTTACCACTGTTTATGCTGATTTACGCATTGTGCTATCTGCTGGGACACGTTGTCCCGGAATTATTATTCTCATTCTCTTCTGTACCGTTTTCGGAAGAACAAGCGCGCTAAAACTGTCACTACTTTTATTTTTATTTTTTATTTTTTTATTTTTACTTATTAATTATTGAAATTTATTTAGCAACGAGTTCAATTTATTTTTACACGCTCCTTGCTTACTTTTTATCTTTCTGTATCTTAATATTTTTTATATTTCGTTGTGCTAATTAATGTTGAATTAATTTAGAAATTTTTATTACATATATGATTATTTATTATTGTTTTTTATTTTGTGTATTTTTAAACTGATTTTTTTTCATAATCCAATCTTGTGCACTGCGTTTCAATATTTTTTAAATCAGAAGCTGGAGGTTGAATTTGTTTTTCGTTCTCTTCAAAAAAATAAAATCTCCTTATATCACTCGGTTAAAAAAAAACGCTCGTAGGCACACGTGAAAATTTTTTTTCGTGGCTCCTCTTTTTTCGCTTCCTTTATCTAAGCGAGGCGAGACATAAATAAAGGCAACGTTTGTGCAGCCCTCTCGCTACATAATGGAGTATTATGCTCCGGAGATACGACGTACACCCTGCGACTTTGTGTGCACAAGATATTTACTAAGAATATCTACGAGCGCACCCTATCATGCGGACAGACCCTCGATAATATTTCTGTAGGTAAAAAAATCTCACTTTTCACGTAGCACCTTGATAAAAACATCGAATTCAACGTTTACAAAGAAGCTCTTAAACGCCATGCGTCTCATTTCTTTAATCTCTCCGTTCCTTTTTTTCTATTTCTATTCTTTTTTATCGATGAAGCCTGCCGCATCAACAAAAGCAGAGTTTTCTCTTACAAAGAAAAATGATAACTCTGAACACGATAAGCGAGAAATTACACTAAATTCTTTTTATCTATTTTTCGTACACTAATTCTTTTTCATCGAATATTGATTTTTCTCGGATTTAGAGATTCGTATCGTCGTACGCTAGAAATATATTCCACTGAATTAAATTTAGTAAGCTTTTATTTAGTGTGTCCAATTTTATTTAGCAATTTGGATTTTTGTACAACATACTCTGTAGCGACTGATGTAAGATAAAAAATACATTTATTATTTGTTCTTTATAAATAAAAATTTTTATAAAAATATCAAAGAGAAACTTATCTCTCATCTTTTATCTCATTTTGGTCTGAACACGATAAGCGACAAATTACACAAAATTTTTATATATTTAATTTTTTTTAACATACGTCCCTTTTCATCGATTACTGATTTTTCTTCAATTTAGACGTTTGTCTCCTCAGGTGACAAGAATATTTTGGACTGGCTGAAATATAATAAATTGTCCTTTCTTATATTCGTATCCAATTTTTCGTCGATTTGAATTTTTGTTTCGGCGATTGATGTGAAATAGAAGATAAATGAGAAAATGGTGAAGATTGCTCGCGCGTGGTAAAATAAAAAGGGGAAAAGGGCTTTGAAACGTGATCGACGTTTGATGAAAGCGAGCCCTCGGGGCACACCACACTCCATTCCGCCAGCACTTGCTCACGAGAAGATCCGAACGACAAAATACACTTTTTTTCTCTGTGGCTTCTGGACAAATAATCTCTCTTTCTCTTGCTAGTCTTGGAATTAGAAGCTCGTCATGCTGTGATAAAAATCTGGTTAAGAATGTGTCTGGAATTTCAATAAAAATTTACTAAAATTTTAATTTAAATTTTTAATAAAAATGTATATAATTTTTCTCTAAATAAATAACGCATAAATAATCATTTTATAATTGTTATTTCGCATGATTATTTATTTATCAAATCAAATAATTTAAACGAAATAAATTTTTATTTAACCAAATGCAGATAATTGAGTTAACAAGTTTAACAAAATTTAATTGTGTTTTTATCGTTTTTTTATTTGATTCTAAAATTCAATTTACATATACTTAGATAAACTTAAAAATTTGACTACTACATTTTGAAACACATTCGTTGAGATTTATCCAGGAATAAAGAAATGACCGAGAATTTATTCTCATGTTCCAGAACCCTGCACATGAAGGAACATCCGAATTACAAGTACCGACCACGAAGAAAGCCAAAGTCAGTCGTGAAAAAGGAGAACAAGTTCGGTTTTTCATTGTCGCCGTTGATGTCGTCGGGGGACTCGCTGAACTCGTTATCGCGGAGTTTGCTGCCGCCGCTCGCGCCGCCGGCGCATCATCAGCTCCTGGGCCACGAGGATCTGAAAGTTCCGCGTTTTTTCCCGCCGTTCCCTTATCCGTTGTACCCGATCCAGCCGAAGCTCTCGGACGAGATTTCGGCTCACGGGACGAAGCTCGCGGCCGATCTGGCGTTGCAGGCGCTCTACACCAGCGGAAGTTTTTACACGAGCGCTTCGGCCGTCGCGGCGGGTTGGCCCGGCCTGCCGACGTCGTCCTGCGTCCAGCCGAACTGCGGATGCCCCTCGAGCTCGCCGAAGGAGCCGAAGAGGTCGAGCTCGTACTCGAAACCCGAGGAACGCTCCTTCGGGAATCCCGTCAAGCCCGACGACGACAGGTTCGCGTGCGAGCCCTCGAGGGACATCGTCGTCGGCGCCGATTTTCGTTACCGTAAGCTCGAGGACCTGCCGTACGCGTCGCCGATCGAGAAAAACGAGGAGACCAAGTCCGAGGGTCGCTACAGCCCCGAGAGAACGGACAAGTTCATCCCCGCTGTCAAACCCGAGAGCACTTTTTCCGTTCAGAGCCTCACCGCGAGTCAACCCGGAGCTCATCCTCGCGGCCACGTCATATGAAGACCGCTTCCGGTTCTTCCGGATCTTCACTTCCGGGGGAACCTCATCTCCAACTGGACGCCGCCGGAATGGTGGAGAGTACCCTCAATCCTCTCTCCCATTCCCCAGGCGACCGTGACCGCTTCCAACCTCAGCGCGACGACCAACGACGAGGAACCCGATCAACAAGCCAATCCGGCCCGATCCTCCCGAATTTCCGCCACCACCGTTCAATGAACAACGCTCCGTGAGATCTTGACGGCTTTCTATATTCCTTTGTCGGGGGTAATCGCGATCCTCGAGTGTAAAAAAAAAGTACGCACGCGGAGAGAAAAATTTGATTAACAATTTTTTAAACTTTTATTCAAAAAGTTTTGACTTCTCGTCTACTCGTGAAAAATTGGACATGAATGAACAAATTACTCAAAAATTACAAGTCTATTATAATTTTATTGAAATTCATTAAATTCCAATTAATTCAATTTTGATAATTTTGATAATTCAATGATGAATGAAATTAAACAATCGTTTGAAAAAATTTAATAAAAATTATTTTCTTTTTTTTCTATTGGTACGCAAATTTTTCTCGTCAGGTGCTTAGTACGTAGAATCGCTAAGTAGACATTTTTTTTCGTACTCTGCGTACGCAGCTGAGTAAGCGCGGGTGGAAAATTGCGAAGAAAAACATTTGTAGCGGCGATGTTCCTACATTCGTACGAGTCAGTTGCCTTGTAAATTCGATATTTATATCATCGCTCTATTAACTATTCTCCTCATATTTTAACGCCCCGCGTTTCCATTCACTCGAAACTGGCCAAACGAACACCAGATAAAAAAATTATGCCTCAAATATTTTTACTTAATACAAAAATATTTAATTACATTTTATCTTTGAATTTCATCCTACGCTTAATTTAGAACGTTAAATTAATTTGTTACCATTTTTTCTCAAATATATTTTTAAATCCAAGCTCAAAATCATGTCACTAAATACGAGTCCTGAATTATATCTCGAGCTCCTAATCCCAGGACAAAAATCGTGTATTAAAATTTTTAACCCTCACAGCTAATAATTTGAGCAATTGTTAAGGTATAGTCCTGTCGCTGGTGAGGGAATCGAAATTTTGTACCTCGTTTTTCTCACATTTCAAGTGAACTGAGCGTTTAAGTTTACTAAGAAAAGTTGTTGCAAATCGACTAAAGAACAACATATTCAAAATTCAAGTTGATCCTACATAAAGTTTATTTGTTATGTAATAAACAAAATCGTAAAAATTTTTTTCATTCGATTTTTCTAAAAAAATAATTAAAGCTTCTTGGATTCCATATAAAAACGTGCAAAATTTCAACAGGCCTTGTGGACCAAAAAATCGTTGTTGAAAATCACCATATTTAACCCGAGCTCTTGTGGAAAGTTGCGAAAAATGACGATTTTCAAGAATAAATATTTTGATTTTTGAGTCGGTAACAGCCCCTGAAATTTTACAAACATGTGCATATGGCATCAAAGAATGTTCGTGCAAAGTTTCAACGAAATCTAATGGAATTGCAACAGCGACAGGACTACCTCAAGACTATAACGATGGGTCGTTTGATGCGTCTTGCGATTTTCCAAAAATGTTTAAATATTTCGAAAAATCTGAAAAAATTCGTCGACCTTCTTTGAATACTGAAACCAACCGATAGTCACTTTTCAATCTGAAAACAAAAGTTTAACAACAATTTTATGCAAAATACACGTTCATTCGACAATCTGTAAAAAATCATGGACACAACCGACCCATCGTTAACGTTCGAGGCTTAATCCCGTCCCACTCGAAACTCCCGAAAATGTTGAAAATTTGTTAAATTTCTTCGAAACTTTCGGAAAAAGAAAAACCGATTTGGATACAGATTTTTTAAGCGTTCGAGTAAAATGAGTTCCGAGTATAAACTCTCGCTAAGTCGTCGGAATGGTAACGAAAAAGCTTGTCCATCGAAATCGAATCGATACGTTTGGCATGACTAAATCCCACAAAGAGATCCTTCAGCTCCGTGTATGTTGATTTATATGGGCGTAGATATAAAAGGCGAGAGTACCCAAGTCCAATTTTGATGAGATAACCAAGCCTCTCGCCACATATTATGTGTGTATACGGTAGCGACTCCGGGGCTATCCTCGTGGAAAAAAAAAATGTCTCCGCAGACTGAGGCAAATCTCTTCTTTGGGACTCAGCCATGTGAAATAAGCCAAGCTCTTTCTGAATACTAACATTCGCTACGAGCGAGCAGGGGCGGCGGGGGGGGGGCTCATCATTCCATACGTTTCCGTTGCATCCTTCGCTTTATAATAATAGAGGCTCACCCTCGTCCGCCATTACTTTTTACACGAGCCCACGCGCCGTGTACAATCTTCCTATTTACGTTTCAATTACTCCCTCAACCCGATTCTTCTATCCCTATTACTCCGCTTCTTGTTATTATTATTATTGTGTTTTGTACAAAAAGGTTTATTGTCCATTATTATTTATTGTCCAAGCAATCAATCTTTCGGGAGGAATTAACCAAAGCTGATCTTTCCATTTTTTCACGATGTTTTTCTTTTTCTCAGTTGGTTGGACTCGTTTTTTCTGAAAGGGGATTCATGTATCTGAATCTGTTTCTTGTAGTTTATGCGTCGCTATGATCTTGTTTACGCTTCAATTACTCGAATAAATCGATTTTTGTAATTATTCATTATTATTGTTATTATTAGGGGTGGATTGAAACATTTTCTGACGATTATTTATATCAGGGGTTGATTTTTCTAGAGAGATATGTTCATTCGATTTTTTTAATTCCATTTTTTGAAGTAATCGTCGGTTTCGTTATTTTGCTGAAAGAAGATAAAAATGAGTAAAATTTATCTTTTTAATTATGTTCAATTGTTCCTTCGAAGTCAGATTCATTCCTTCAATTTCGTTATTAATATTTTGTGAACAGAACAAACTTTTGTCGTTTGTAATTTATTTATTGTCTAAGTGAAAGATGTTTGAAAGGAATCAACCAAAGCTAATTGCTCTACACTGAAAAAAAAAGATGGCCATTTCCAATGAAACATTTAATTGATTTGTCCATATTTAATAGATCCAATGAAATATTGAATTGAACCAACTAATATTTCATTGGAAATCGCCACATTTTTTTCAGTGTAGTTTTTATGCTAATTTTTGATAAGCTATTTTGCTTTTTAAATGAAATAAAAATATAAAAGCGATTCTTTAGTTAATTTTTACACGAGCCAATAAAATTCGTCGCATATTTACTATCCATTTATCTGTTTATTACCGAGATCTTATTATTATGTAAACAGAACAATTAAAATTCATGAAATTCTTGTTTATTCGAGTGATAAATATTTCGAAAAGAATTTACTAAAATTTATTTCTGAAAAACTTGTAAATAGCTTGCTAAAAAGTAACATAAAAATCGAAGCGACATTTTTACACGATGAAAAACGAGAGTGAATTATTATTTTGAGGGAGAGAATAACGAGTATGCTCCGAAGGGTGTGCGCACGAAACGTGTAATCGATTGGATGTGAAATCGTCGATTAAAATTTATCGTAATGTTAAAGGGGTAATTGAGCTATAAACAAATGAGTGGAATTCTTTTTTATAGCTATTTTTGTTAATACGTTTAGTGCAGAAACTGACGCGAGAGTTCAAAGTATTTTTTGTTGTCTTTAGCAAGCCCTCGTCATTCATTGTTAAATAAAAAAAAATAAGGGAAAGCGTTCGATACCCTTCTTTCTTATTTTGCCTTCATTTTCATCACGTTTTGTTGGTAGGTAATAGATAATAATTATCGTTGATTGTACATCTCTTTAATTAATCTTACGTTTATTATAAATTTTGATATCATTGGCCTAGTCATTCAGGTTGTATAATTGATCTATTGATAGTGAAGTGTAGTTGTTGAATAGCACGAATACACGGAATAAACATCTGTAATATAAAGTGCCAATTGTAAATAAAATATAAATAATTTCAGCATCGATATAACTCTCGGATATTTATTAATCAATATTAATTTTCCTATTTCAATCCCAATCCTTCAAATAATACCGAAACGTTTTAACATTTCACAAAAATTTTATTTTCAAGCTGCGATTTTTACGAGATTTCCGATCACGTTCGATCATATTTTCATGTTTATAGTTTGGAAAAAAAAATTATTTAAAAAATGTTTAACCGGGAAATTAAGTCTAAAAACATAAAAATTGAGTGTTGTTACGATTTCGTCTATCAAATTTATTTATGCATCTACAGAAGTTACAAGAAAAAATTTGGCAGAAAGATTCTTCAATATAATTGACAAGTAAGTATTATCGTTTTTTTGGATATTTATACTTTATTATAATTTCGTTCTTAATGAATTTGCACAAGAGCACGTGTAATATTAAATTTATTATAACTTTGAAACGATTTACACAGTAAATTAAGTTGGAATTTGCATTAGAATTCTATTTTCATAACTGCTCATCAAGTTTTCAAATTTTTACCACCGTTTCGAGTTATCTCCAGCACATCCTCAACTTTTTCATTGTCTTGGCACAATTGATAGGAAATCGAATAGAATATTTTTCGATTTTTTTTCTTTTTTTTTTTAATTTTTTGTTAATTCGGGTGCGTGTGTTTTTACGAGTAACATTTCAGGATATTTACCCAAGGGAATGGGCGCGAGTGAGGAAAAGCGGAAAGAAGGAAGAGAAAAGAGCGAGAGCGTTAAATACAAGAAGAGGAAAGCCAAAGATCGGGATAGCTGACACGCGAAAGGAGAAAAGAGAAGCTCCTTGCTCCGTTTCAGTCCTTCCAGTTTCCTTTTCCCTTTTTTTTTTCTCGCTGATAGCGTTGGCACACCGTCGTAGCGACGAGGGACATTATCGCAACTGCAAAAGACTCTTTCTTCCCCCATAAAGGCAATCACGCTTTCTCCGCACTGAGATAACAGAGAGAAGGAGAGAATCGTGAATGGGGCGAGTTCTCTCTTTCTCTCTATCTCCCTCAGCACAGAGGAATTCGAGAAACGCTCCTTTTTTCCTTCTCATTGTCGCAGCTTAATGGCAATGCTCACTCCTCTCTGTTCCACAATATTAATATACAAATATATCTTTTCTGCCTCGACTGTACGTCTTTAAAAATTCTTGTGTAATTTATTCACGAAATATATTTTCAGAGTTGTTTCTCACAATGTCATAAGTTGAATAAATATTATTTGTTAATTAGGACAGCTTGAAAATACGATTATGTTAATAATTAATAATTCGACTAGAAAACTTTTTGTATGAATTTTATATGATGAATTCAAAATTTGGAAGTAAATGCTTTTTATGGTCTACGATGTGATATAGACGTATATTTGTTATTATTTCATAATTAGGGAATTTTATAAGAGTTATACACGATGACATCAATAATGAATAAGAAAATTCTGAGACTTTTTTGTATATGGATTGAATTTTTTAATTCGACCACATAGATTTTGAGATAAAAATAATTATAATGAAAACTAGAAAACTTTTTGTATGGATTTTGAATTTTCGAATTTGGTAGAAAAAGTGAAATTTATTTTCGAAATTTTTTTCCAAAATATGTGATGAATTCAAAATTGGAAGCAAATGCTTTTTGTGCTCCATAATGTGATGGACGTAGGGGAGGGGGGGGGGGGCAAAATGGGGTACTCAAGAAAAATTTCCGATTCCAAGGGTTTAAATATGCTGAACTTTTTGTTTTTTAATCACAATTGAAGAAAACAAATTCAATTTTCAACTGAAATAAAATTTTCATGAGAAAAAATTTTTTTTTCAGTTGTCAAAATGGGGTACTTCTGCAAAAAGTACGAAAAAAATTTTTTTCTCATAATTTGTGAAGTTATTATTAACTTTGACGTCTTATTTCAAGTAATTAATTGATGATTTATATTCATTTTTGTTTAAATGTGTTTCATTACCAAATAAAATGTTTTTTTTTCGGTCTGCTATGTTAATTGATTTTTCGTTTTAGTTTTTGTTTAAACGTGTTTTTAAATCACCAAATATAATGTTCTTAGCAAATAAAAGACTATTTGATATT
>JAPYYX010002740.1:0-14082 GCA_030522605.1 Cremastinae sp. B BG-2022a
TTAATCTGCTAGCAAAATTCATATGATCCGCGCAGGGTTAAATATTTCGTCCCTGAAATTCTAATGTTCTAATATAATTACAAAAATTTATCTATTTACTAATTCTAATTGAAAAAAATGGCAGATTGCGGTTTTTCGTGTCATTGGAAATGCCTAAACGACGTGAGAAGGGTTTGCGCCCACGTCGTTGCGAGCGAGACCGGAGGCTACACGTACACGACGGACATTTGTCCTGAGAAAGGTCTCTCGGCTCAAGCGTATCGTTGCGGCGAATGCCAAGTCAGGATAACATTTAGTAAGTCTCAAAAGGATTAATTTTTATTTATAATTAATATTATTAAAAACTTAACCCTATTATTTCATTATTACTATGAAATTCTGCTTTTGTTCTTCACATTTTGAATCTTTCATTTGAATTTGACGCAAGCTCTCTCTAAAGGACTGTCGCTGTCGTGTTTTGGCAGCCCTTTCAGACACACAGGTACAATTGACGAAGTAAAGAAAAGGATTAGCAAAAAAAGTATTGAGTGTTTAGAATAAATAAAGGAATTCGAAAAGAATCCGAAGAAGAATAAAAATATGATATCATTTTTCAAAGATCCAATTTTTTTTTTCTAATATTATTATCGGTTATTCAGAATCCGGCTGGGTCGAGCCACGTCTGTGCGACTATACGGGTTTATTTTACTGCCAACGATGTCATTGGAATTCAACGTCGGTAATCCCGGCTCGTGTTATAAGAAACTGGGATATGGAGCCGAGAAGAGTTTGTCGCTCAGCAGCGCAAATTCTCGCCCTCCTAGAGGATCGTCCAGTACTCCAACTGGAAGAATTGAATCCACAGCTTTTCTCACTTATTCCCGATTTGACCTTAATTAAGGTAAAAACAACCTTAAATTGGATTCAAAAATTAAAAATAATTATTTCTTTAGGAATTCAAGTTCAGTTTAATTATTACTGTCATGTTTATATAATATAAAATCGAAGTAATAATTGATTATACAAATTTTTGTTCACAGAGATGGAGAGAAGAATTGCAACTGATGAAGAAATACCTCGTTTTTTGTCCCGATGCTGATTTTCAAGGATTGCCCTGGCGCGCAGGATTGCGAACACACATGATCGAGAATTCGGGAAATTACTCGATCAAGGATCTGATCGATCTGCGGAACGGGACCCTCATGGAGGAAATTAGAAACGCACATGATGCTATGCGCTCGCACATCACGGAGATTTGCGAATTATGCAAAGCACGGTTATTAATTTTTAACATTAAATAAAAATATAAATCGATCTTACTTAACATTATATTTAATTATATTCATATTATTATTAAATTAATCAATCAATTAAATATCAAATATTAAAATATTTATGAATGTAATATATAATTTATAGTGGACATCTTTGCGAAATCTGTGGCAACGACGAAGTCATTTTTCCCTGGGACGCCAGTGCAATATGCTGTGGCGAGTGCTCGACGGTTCACCATCGCGCTTGCTGGTCCAGAAGGAACAACGAATGTCCAAAATGTATAAGAATTCAACAACGAGCGCTCCAGTCGCGAAAGGATTCGGAGGACGTCGACGATGAAAATTCGACAAGCGATCCTCACTGATTTTCAGTTATTCTCTACAAAAGGTTCACAATCTTTGCAAGTTTTTCATGTGTAAACTTGGGTAGTCATTTATCACGAATTTGCGTTTATCGTTCGCTAAAAATGTTTTATCGTTGTTGCATAAGTTTAGATGAGATACGCTTTTCCACAAAACTATCGACTGACTTTTAAATTTGTGACAACTTTTAAACTTTAACTACTGTGGTTTATATATACTATACGTTTTTTTTGTAGCGTTCTGATAAGCGAAAAAAAGAGATTTTTTTGCCGTGAAAATGTTCTTTAGAATTATGTAGAAGGTTGAGTCTCATTATTTCGCTGCTATAAATGTCATGTACGATAATATCGTGCTGAGAATCTGAAAAAAGAACTTGAGTTATTAGAAACGTTGGAGATAAAATTGTAACGAGTGAAAAATAGATATTTATTATTATCAGTTTATTTATTAATTTATTTTCTAAACTAAACTCACAGCTAGTAAAAACGTTCGATTTACGACGAATATTCCAAGGGCTGAAAGTTGAAGTTCGTGGTTAAAGAGATAAAGAGTCATTTCCGTTCGACACTGATAAAATAAAGTACGAAAAAATTTTTTTAATGAAAATTGTTTGCCAAAAATTATGCAATATTTTTTTTTAAATTGAGAAAATCACCATGGTGTCGTCACCGGAAAATATTTTTTGCTCGATAATTTTCTGAGCTAATTTATTTGCCTGGAGAAAAAAATATTAGTAGTACCACATGAAACTGAATATTAATATGTTTTAGCTCAAAACATTGAAGGTTTATTTTTTCTGAACTTTTCTAACTTTTTGTGCGACTTTTCAGGATTTTTACCTCATCGGATACGAGTCCACAGCATACGCAAATCGTAATGAGCCAACACATCGAAAAGACCAAGTTCGGAAGAAGAGTAATCGAACCCGAGATAAACGTGTTCGCAGCCGTAGTAGTCATCACAGCCAAATAAAGTAAGAGCGGAGGTCCATAAATGCTCATCAAAATATTCACCGCCTCGAAAAGTTTCGAATGCAAATATCGAATTTCGTAAATAGTGACTCTTCTCGTGAAAAAAACTTTGTCCTGAATCCTCGTCGTCGCAACGTCGTTCAAAAATCGAAATCGTTGATAAACGAGATAAATCAGCATGCTTAATTTTATAATGACGTAAAAATTCATCGACGAGGAGAAATATATCCAAAAAACAATTCCGTTCGATAATTTTGGTTTCATGAGAAAATAAAGCTCCAGCGTTTTTTGCCCAACGAATATTAATCCAGGAATGGAAAAAAGGAGCCAACATAGAAAAGTCTCGTCGTACCGAACGAGTCCCAGGTTTAAAATTTTTTGATCATGATCGTCGACGAGGGAAAAAAATTTTACCATACTTTTTTGTGAAAAAACCGAAATTATCATGTCGCAAACGACTGTAGTAAAAACAACACAGGTTCTGATAGTTTCCAGTCTTTTCTCCGGGTTTGACAGATTCAAAACATTCAAATGGCTCCCCTTCGAGATATAATTTAAAAAATATGTCAAAAAGATGCAAAAAATTGGATAAATTCGTCCTATCAATCCGCTCGACCTCACTCGATCGTTTTCAATCGTGCAGCTGAATATTCCCAAAAGCTTCCAAAATAAAATAAACGGGCGGAGGGTCCTCGCTATTCTCGTTCCCATTTTCAACTGAAAAAACAACAGTAAAAATCAATTTTCATTTTATTCCATTTTTTATCGATTCCTTCTTATTATCACGAAAATCACTTAAAAGCTTTCTTATCTGATCGTGAACACGTGATTACAAAAAAAAATGGAAAAAGTTAAAGTAAACAAATTAAAATACATAAACCCAAATTGGAGAATACCAAATATTTGAAAAAATCGCGAATAAAAAACTAAAGTTGTAGACAGCAATAAAATTTTCAAAGATAATAGAAGATAATATTTGCATACAATTAACAAAATCAACGAATAGAATAAAATAAAACAAAAGACAAAAGCAACATGACAAATATGAAAATGAATTGAGCCAAATTGAAAAATTCAAAAAATGTAAACAATTGTAAATATAAAAGGTCGAATAGAGAAAAAATAGAATTTTCTCATGCAGGATATATTTATGGAAAAACAATATTATTGTTTTTTATAATTACTGTATTATTGACATAATACAAAAATCTCAAACACTTTAGAATTGTCATAGGAATTTTATCGGATATGAAATATCTGCTAATTGTAAAAAAAACAATAATCATAATAATTATAATACTGTAGTATTTATACTGTTTGTGATATAATGAAATAATAATGAGAGTAATAATAAGTGCCTGAAGTTATTTTCACCACTTCAACATCGCACTCGCGGGTCTCGGTCCATAATTTTATTTTTTTTTTTGCAATGACGTTTCGAAGATTATGAGTTCTTTTTTGTCCATCGAGCAAACATTTGATATTGACGAGAGGACTATTATCGATCGCAATTACTCATCTTCACAGCTGCAATTCGTGATGATCGATGACAGACGAAAAGAATTTAAAATTTATTGTCAACTCAAGGCTGCAATGCAATTTATGGAAAATTTGCGAATAACAAGTGGATCGCAAAATAATTAAAAAATAAAAAACTACCGAATTGAAAGTTGGAAATTAAAAATCGAGAATGAGAAAACTGAAAAAATAACAATTGAAAAGTAAAAGAAAAGCTCGAGCGCATTTTAATACGTGAAAATACAAAAAAAAAATAGCAACGTGTAAAAATCGTTTAAATAATTTATGTTGCACTTGAATAGAAGTTAGTGAACCAGGCTTACATGAAATGATAATTTGTCGATGTTTAAAAACAAAAGAAATCGTAACAAAAAGAGTGCGTATGAGAAGGACATAAAACGCTAAGTAAAGGAAAAAAATAAATAAACGCTTCGTTTTTTTTTATTTCGTCGTCGCATATTCTATCGAGCGATTGTGTATAAAGGAACGGGTTTCAACTGACGAGACACCTCTGCGCCTCGAAACACGAGCGGAATTGCAGCGCGAACTTTCAATTTACAGGTAAAATTATAACAATTAAATAAAAATTTTAATGTCCTAAAAATTTATTTTAAACAATATAAACGAAAATAATGAGTTTAACAGAATTAAAAAAGAAATTTGGAAAAAGTTGTGTGAATATATTTTAAAAAATAATTATAAATTGAATTCTTATCGTCGACATTAAAAAAAAACCTGAAAATATTCACATGAAGCGAACGTACTAAGCATAATTTTTTTTTAATTTTCCAAGAATTTTCTTCAGGTTCAAAAATTTTTATTTCAGGATCGACATCGATCCATCAAAATTGAAGTACTTTCGAATCTCTTTAGGATTTACAGAACTCGTTACTTGACGTCCTTGAGACTTATTTTCCCTCGTAGGATTCTGACAACGTGCAAAATACGCTCATATTTAATTCATCCAATATTTAAATTTTGAACCTTAACTTTTTCGAATTTTTTAAATACCGGATAAATAATTTTAAATAAAAATATAAAATTAAAAAATGTATGTTACATAAAATTATTTTTTACTTAAAAAATTGAACACTAAAATATAAAAATTTGAAAAAAAAAATTTCATGCTGTTTTTTGGTCTTGAGATTGCGATCAGCTCCTGCTGTCATCGATCAGAAAACAAGGATAATAGATGAATAATAATAAATATGTCTCGTCTACGAGTTTGAAAACAATAAATTCGAAAGAAAAACAAAATCGAGCTCATTCGATTTCGTTTCGTCGGCTGATGCCAAATTTGTAGAATTTTATTCGAGTACTCATATTTATTTATTTTTATTTAATCTAATTGTAAGTTTGAAAAATTAATTTTTTTTACTAATTGAAAAAATCCACAAAAATCAAATGAAATAAAATTTCAAGAATTGAATAAAATAAAAAACATTATTGTTATTTTATTTTTCAGTATAGTCCTTTGGCTCGTGACTATAAACAATTTAAAAAAAATGATTTTTGAAAAACGTTGGATTTCTTTGCTCGCAATTTGTTTGGTCTCGAGTTCCATGGCCCAGAGTGACGAGGATTCTTCGAATAATGATGGCAAACAAGGGACTTATAAATCAGGCATCGAGAAGATTTTGCAAGGATTGTTGGACACGGTCAACAGCTCAGCTGCGAGATCGTCCGAGAACACACTAGGCAATATAGTCGGATGGATAATTCCTGACAGTGTCGAAGATGCTGCCGGCAAGACTTTCGGCGAAATTCTCAATACATTTGAGCAAAATTTCCACGCTATTTTTCCTGGTGAGAGCAAGGAAATATATCAGTATTCAATTTCCCTCCATTTTCAAAACTTTTTTTTCAGAATTTTTTAAAATTTCTAATAACTCATTAAATATCGTAAAATTAATAAAACTGATAAAATGTTTATCTTTACGTTCAGGAATCACGAATAAATACTATTTAATGTTAATCGTGTAATATTTCTTACACAATTGTTATAATTTTTTTGCAGTTGAATTACTATAATTCAAAAGTCAAAGTAATACAATTTTTTAATTATTTGAGAGCAAATAAACATATTTAATATTCAATTCCCCTTCATTTTCAGAACTTATGAAAATTATTTTAAATTTCTAATAATTCAGTAAATTTTGCAAAATTAATCAATTAAGTTGATAAAATGTTCATCTTTACGTTCAGGAATCATGAATAAATACTATTTAATGTTAATCGTGTAATATTTTTTACACAATTGTTATAATTTTTTTGCAGTTGAATTACTATACTTCAAAAGTCAAAGTAATAAAATTTCTTGCTTCATATTGCGATGAGACAATCAAAGAGTTCTTCCACTCAAATTCTTTCCTCACAATGTAAAAAATGATTCCTCTTTATTTATGCTCTCGTGACGGTGCTCAACGAGCGTTTATCACGCGATCCCCTGTAAATAATAATTATCTCAAAAATTGCACAATAGTCCATCCATAATTGTAAAGAAGTAAAATAAATGAAAAATATCATTTTTTACCATCAAGCGAGAGTTTCCTTTCGTTGGCTAATTTATTTTTTTATTATTTTCATGGAACTCGACAGGAACTCTTTGGTGCGGAGCTGGAAACATCGCTAGCAGTGAGAATGATGTTGGGCTCTTCAATAGGACAGATGCGTGCTGTAGACAACATGACAATTGTCAATATAATCTTGAAGCTGGTCAAAGCGTGGGGAACATCGTCAATGATGGAATTTTTACCAGGTTACCTATTTTACTGTTGAAATAAAATTATTAATAAATAAACAATAAATTAATAAATACATTTTCCTGCTTCAGCAATATACAAAAATTATACGAATTAATTTGGTTGAGAATTTAATTAATTTGGTTTCAAGTAATTTATGAAATTTTATGACTCATTGACTTTTCAGGATAAAAATTGTTTGGTATAATTTAACATTCACTTCACAATAGTAAAAAATCCAAAAATCATTTTTAAAAATTATCTAAAATTCATATTGATCCTAATTGTAAATTTATTGTTTTTCCAGGTCCAATTGTACATGCGACAATGCATTCTATGAATGCCTGAAAAATGTTGATTCTCTGATATCGTCAAACATTGGAGTAACATATTTCAATATCTTGAGGCCTCAGTGCTTCATGAAGGACTATCCGATTGAATCGTGTGCGGAATATGGATCGTAAGTGCATTTAAATTGAATAAATGAACTTTCTTCAATTTTAAATGAATTTTTACAGACGTAATAAAATTACTTCCTGTGAATAAAA
Organism: Cremastinae sp. B BG-2022a; assembly: GCA_030522605.1. NCBI lineage: Eukaryota > Metazoa > Arthropoda > Insecta > Hymenoptera > Ichneumonidae > Cremastinae sp. B BG-2022a. The sequence goes on from JAPYYX010002740.1 coordinate 7,395, forward strand.
TCAATAATTTTTTTAATTAGCTTTGCACCTGTTATTAATTTTTGGAATGCACGATTTTCTAAGCTAAATTCAAAATTATCGAAAAAAATTGACCCAATGTTCGTTCTGTATTCTCAGCAACCGGATCTTCGACCAAAAATGCTATGCATACACCCTCAACACAACCGCACCAAGAACACTCGAGTGGTTCGACAATCCAGACTTCTAAAGTTTGAAAAAAATAACAAAAATCAACATGTAATTGTTTTACAATTCTAACGAACTGTTATTTGCAACGTACAATAATAAATTATTTAATCGCACTCAGTTTGTCGAATTTTTTATCACCGAACATCGACGTTTTATTGAACAAAAGGAAAATTCAAAATTCAGTTTGTACTTATTTAGAACCTAATTCATTGTTAAAACCATAAAGACGTTAATTATTCTTTGACTTAAAAAAATATTTGGAGTTTGAATTTTGGTTTCATAATCCTATATTTAATTTTAATTAAATATTTTCCCACAAATTTATAATAAAAAATTTATTTAAAAAATTATGTATAAAAACAAGGACTATATTTAAAATGTAAGATTGTTAGGACATTTCAATATTCATTTAAATGAATAAAAAAATTAAATATCTCATCATTTTATCTGTGAAATTATTTCATAAAGTTTGACGATTTTTCTCTGTAAGACTTGGACTGTGAGGATGATCTTTTTCATGTCGCACGATAACATCAGATCCATAGGCCATCACGTCGAGTTTACACATTTGGATTGCATCGCATATTTCATCCATATCATTACTTCCATCTTCGATAGAACGTTTCCATTCCAAGAAAATGCAAACCCAAAATCGTTCAAAACGTTTGATAAGCTCCTCCGCCTCACTGGTCTCTGTCCGTTCGGTCGATTCGTTCTCATCCAGAGCTATGGTCAGGTAAAAATAAAAAATCTTCACGTTAACAAACGAAAATTATTGATAATCGATATCATCATAAGCGATCAATCTTTTTTTATCAAAGCATATTAAAATTAAAAAAAAATAAAAATCATCATACCAGAATGCAATCTCTGCATTATTATAAGGAGGAAGGAAATTATCCTCGATCCCAAAAAAACTTCATTGCAATACAGCCAATGCAGAATCTCGACGCATCTGTAAATGCAGCCTGCGAGTCTGTCACCGAATGGGAACAAATTTCCTCGATCCACATACGGCCTTATTATTTTCATCAGTGTACTTTTGATTCCCTCGACACTCGCGTCATCGAGCCATTTTGTGGATTCTACATGTGAGCAAATTACGTTGCCAAAAATCGTCAGCCAATTTTCGATGAATTTCAATTGCTCGTAAGAATGCGCAACGTCGCTCGCCTGCACGACTTGTGAGAAAGCTTCGAAGAGAGCAGGAAACAGTTGATCGACCTTGATGAGGTCTGTCAGAAAAGGAGTTTTCTCAGCTGTTTCAACAATCACAAATTGCTGCATTAATTCAATGCATCCTCTCAAAAGATCATCTGCCAAATAAAGAATTTTTTATTATTTTTATTTTTTAATTCTTATTATTTGAATACAACCTTAACTTAAAAAAATGTTCAGAGTATTAAATCTAAAAAAAGTTTTATTTTATTATAGAAGTACAAAAAATTACCATTCGTTGAACTTTGCAGAATGAAGAGCAAACGTTCACCGAAAAATTTGCAGTTCTTCAAATGTCCGAACCACTTTGAGTTAATATTTTTTTGAATTTCCCATACAACACTCTGAAAGAGTCTGACAATTTGTATGAGCGTTTCTGTATCATCTGTCCAAAGAAGCTGAAAAATTGTTGATACAAGATCTCCTGATTCAGCTATACTCTGAAGTATATTCTCCTGACAGCACATGTTACCGAGTATTCCAACAGTTATTTCCTGAAAAATAGTTACAAAACTCTCGTAAGAAAAATCCATTTGAATAATTTACCAATATAATTAAGTTTGATTCACTTTTTAATTTTATTTTAGCTTCCTACCGTTACTCTGGGTTCATTTGAACCGTGCAGAATAAGTTGTGCCATTTCCAAAAAATTATTTTCTACGAGGAATCCTGCGACATCTTTTTCTGCAGTCATATCCCAAAGGGTGCAAAGATCTTCCTCCAGTTCACGAGAGCAGGATCCTGACGTGCCTATCTGTTAATTTATTAAGATAAATTAAGATAAATTATTTCATTCACAGTCAAATAAAGTATAATTTATATTTATAAATAATTTATCTTAGTATTAAAGAAGAACGAAACAGTTATTAAGGACCTTGGAGAGTTCAATCAGAGTTTGTAATATCCATTTAGAACTGTAAACAGTATCTCCAACATTGTCTCCTTTCATAGTATCCAGATCAGCCTTATCTAAATCTTGCCAGTCTAAACATTTCGAGCCAATTTCATTCTCATCTTGACTCGGTGAAGAATCAGCTTCTGTTTTGTCGATATCCATACTGGTTACCATATAATTCTCCTGTTGACATGTGAATGTATTTTTTACAACAAACAATTTTCATCGATTATTCTTCTTTAAGGAAGAATTGTAGGTACAATCTATGTCAAAAATATGTTCAGAACAAAAATTTTGTGAATTTCTTACTTCCTAGTCTTTTGAAAGTGTTCTGAATTTTTTGTGTATTAACTACAGTAGCGATTAATAACTTCTGATTTTTAATTGAACCATTTTAGCAATTAAGATTATTTAAACAATTAAAATACAAAAATTAAGTGAAATGCTTTCAAATTTTGGAATTAGCATTGAACACTCGAATGAAACATAAAAAAATTTTTACAGAGATGGTAACTCTTTTTTGTTTATGTTTAGAACAATTATATGAATTTTCCATAAGACACAATGTTAAAGTTTATAAAGATTGAAAGTTCGTAACTTTAAAACCATTCGGTGAATCATTCTCAAATTTGGCACAAGGATTTTTTAGTCGTTTTCAAACAAGTCTACAAAATTTTATCTTTTTCTTACCAGTTTAAAAATACCTAAAATTTCTCCTTAAAATAAAAATACAAAGTATAAACTGAAATAAGTCTTACCTAATACCGTTCTGACATTACTGAATATCACTTTAAAAAAAAATCTTAACCTCAAGATATTTTCAACTCTAACCGGAAAATAATTTCTTTCTGTAAGCTTTGATGCGATATTCCATTAAAAGATTTAATAAATAATTTACTAAAGTATATTTTGTTAAATGAGATTTTTTTTATTGCCGGTTATTATTCACAAATATTATAAATTGTGTTATTCGAATTTCATAGACGTCATAATCAAGTATCAGCTGTGAAACGAATCTCATCACGACCGGAGCCACATACACAACAATCGGTAATCCCAGCTAGATCGCACTGACATATCGCCTGATCTGTAAAGCTTCAAGGAATTATTGGAATTTAAATGTAATTTCTGTTTTTTTTTTCAATATATTAAAAATCACTGATAAAATTATAAATCAATTTTATTACTTCCAGAAAATTTACATTCGAATTTCCAAACCTTTCAGACTTCGAAAGAAATTATCTTGAAAGATCCAGAATGTGTAAAATAATTTTTTTCATAAACGCTCGACAAAATAATTTCATAAAGTACTGAATAAAAAATTCAAGTTCATAGAAAAATCCATATATTTTATGTGAAAATTGTAAATCAATTTCATTACTTCCAGAAAATTTACATTCGAATTTCCAAACCTTTCAGACGAAAGAAATTATTTTGGAAGATCCAGAATGTGCAAAATAATTTTTCTCATTAACGCTCGACAAAATAATTTTACAGAGTACTGAATAAAACATTCAAGTTCATAGAAAAATCCACATATTTTAGAAGAAAATTTTAAATCAATTTCATTACTTCCAGAAAATTTACATTCGAATTTCCAAACGTTTCAGACTTCGAAAGAAATGATTTTGGAAGATCCAGAATGTGCAAAAAAATGTTTCTTATAAACGCTCGACAAAATAATATGTTACAAAGTACTGAATAAAAAATTCAAGTTCATAGAAAAATCCATATATTTATGTGACTATCTTTGGAAACAATAATATTACAGTTTATCAATCTTCATTTATATTACATATTCTTTTTATTGTTAAACATTTGTAAGTTTTGCAACGTAACAGAAGAGAATGTACCGTGATACTCTCGACTCGAGTTTCATGCCAGCGAAGCTCTGTCGAGATTACAAAAATATAAATAACATATGTATCACGATGCATGTTATAATGAGATATGGCCTTACGCACGGAAAATGTCACAAAGAAAGAAACACAGGTTGTTTCGACGACGCTCATTATCACAGTCATTTCCTGTAAATATACTCTCCTTTGTAAGTTACATTTTTAAAATTCAGTAACATCGTTTTCAAAATACTATTTATGCTAAGAATACAAAACCATGGAAAAGAGGTAACCCGTTTTCTTCTTCCTTCCTTACAAACTAATGAACGAGCTAATGAATTTTTGGTCAGCAAATACATAAAAAAAAAAAGAACGCAGAATTAGGAAGAAGCTTATTGATGAAAGTTAAATAAAATAGTGGCAGAAGCGAGGTTCGTTATAATAATGATCGATTAAATGATAAGTGAAAAACACAATTGTATACTTTTGTTCGCGATCACAAGTTCGTGAGTCCGAGGAATTGAGCGATTTTCAAGAACTATTGAAATCCGCTGAGACGCTGTCTTTATCTTGGGAAGAATTATTTTTCGTCTTCTGGTCGATGCTCGAACCGGAGCCACGTGATTCATCCTCGGAAAAGATTCCTTCCATGGAAATTGAATCTTCACTTTCTTCGCAGTTTTCGTTGTCTTCGTCATCTTCGTCCTCGTAATCGTTCCCTGAGTACGATCCTTCGCTTTGATTAACGAGATCCCAGATGTCGATGCAATCCTCATCGGCAAGTCCTTAAAATGATAAAATAATAGATTTAAAAAAATCCTTGCAATAATTAATGTTAGCATGAGAATTCACCAATAGCAAATATCTTTTAAAGGTGGGAGTCGCGTGAAATTTTTTGAGACAGATTTTTTTTTAATTTTGCATAGGCCTAGATAATACTTAAATGAAAATGTATACCAAATTTCAAGACGTTTTTTCATCCAGAAGTCGAGATATTGATTAATAAAAATTTGTCTCAAAAACTTCACGCGACTTCTACCTTGAGCAATCACAACTCTCAAAGTTACTAGATTTCGTAGGACTCGGATTTCTGTCTCAAAATGGAATAATTAAACTTCAAAAAATTAGAGCTTATTCCTTTTGACCCCAAGAATTGTCCTATGGTCCAAGTATTCATGAGAATTTACTTAGTAATTAATAAAAAATGCAAATAAACTTTGCAATTTTCTCTGAAAATAAACAATTTTCGAAGAAAAAAGAAGAGTCACGTTGTAGTCTTTCCATCAAAGAATAATGTGATTCTCTTGTTTTTTTCGAAAATATCAAAAATTCCTGAGAAAATAGAAAATCTGTTTTGCATCTGTCCCTCTCGCACTCGTACTGGTTAAACATCACCTTAATCAATAAGTAAATTCTCATGAAAATTTGGACCAGAGGACAATTCTCTGGGTCAAAAGGAATATACTGTAATTTTTTCAAGTTTAATTATTCACTTTTGAAAAAGAAATTCGAGTCCTACGAGATCTGCGTGGTCACGTGATTGTGATTGCTCTTAAATTATTTGATCACGAGTAAAGTTGAATACTAACGAGATTCCGGATTTTCAGTGAACATCCTCGATTCATCGTCAAGAATAAAATCGGTATCACTGTTTTCATCAAGACGAGGAAAACGCCTTCGTCGCTGGGAGTTCACATTTGGAAGAATGAATTCTTTAGCCGTTCTCGGAGCTTCTTCCTCTATGTGAATCGCCATGTTTGGCTCCCACGTTGGCTCGGGTACGTGCTTCTTCGCAAAAAGTGAACGCATCCTTATAAAATCACTCCTGCGTCGAAGATTAAATCCGACTCCGGTGCAAGCATTATTCTCCAGGCAATAACTCATGAAATAACGCCAGTTATCATCAACCTGGAGAACCGTTGGATTCCCAAGGACAATCAAAAGCGCTTTTGCTCTAGTTATAGCAACGTTGAATCTCTAAAATTGATTTCAAAATCAATTCAATTATTAAAGAAAAAGATAAAGCGATTCAATGTATTTTTAGACTATACTTTAAGGTATCTCGATAACAAATTAAGATAGTTCTATAGATGTCGTCAAATCAATGGATTTTGTCATACTTTATCTCTGTAGCATGGGGTTTTTGAGCTTATGTTTATTAAGGAAAGTTGTTGCGAATTGGTTCAAGAGCAACATACTCAAAAATCAAGGTCATCTAACATGACCTTGAGCTGCTACGTACATAGAAAAAATGAATCTTACAATTCTTTCAAAAAACTAAAGGGACTTTCTTCGAAGTACTAAAAAGAGACATGCAAAGTTTCAAGACGTTTCACCATCTAGAAGTCAAGATATTAAGGATTGAAAATTGCAATATTTAACATGGGCTCTTATGAGAGAGAACTAAAAATCGCGATTTTCAACAATTAATATCTTAATATCTACGTGATAAACCCTCTTGAAATTTGGTACACGTATGTAGGTCGTATCAAAGAAGGCTTGTGCAAATTTTCAAGAAAATCCTAAAAAATCGAAAAAACTATAGAAC
>JAPYYX010002741.1:0-14138 GCA_030522605.1 Cremastinae sp. B BG-2022a
TTTAGCGGTTTTTTGCATTTTATTCGAAAATTTGGAGGTGTATTGACCAATCTGACCCCAAATTCGTATTCAGCGCGTCAAAATACATAGAGATAGGTGGGTCCGGTCAAAAGTACTGGCCACTTTTTTTTTTGTGTGACGGTGTAATCAACGTCAATAGCTTAAATAGTTGAAGCATCAACTTGTTCTGGAGTATCCCGTATAGGTCATAAACAATATATAATCCGAAAATTCAGGGACTGTTTGGACTCTTTGCTCGATATCATGACTGAGCCATATCAATAACGTAGAAACTTAAGTCTGCGACCCTTGTGCCGAATCGGGGAATAACTTTGCGGTATTCACTTAGGGCTGGCTCTACGTAGTGTTCCCGTGGAGCTATATCGTCCTGAGACTTGGTCCTGGCGTGCGAGAGGACTCGAGATGAAACTTGAAGCAAACCTCTGTTCTCGGAGTGTAGCTCGTTATACATAGGCATACACAGAAATGTCTTGCTTAATTTCTAACAATAGTAAGGGCGTAAGTTGCACCATTACGGTAAATCGTCTGGTCCGTCCGTCCAGGCGGAAGTCCGACGAAAGTTGCCGCTCCGTCTTGCTCTTGAATTCTTGATTTCGGTAAGCCCTGGTGTGATTCAACGTCAGTTAAAGACCTCTGGATAGTGACACAATGTTGCTCCAGGAGTTAACCTCGAAATCTACACCCTTGTGTATGCATATAGATAGGCACCCCATGACGCGGATATTCGTTGGTGCAAACCAATAACCATCGCCTGCTCTGCTTTACCCCGAATCTACTAGTCCCCAGCCTTCGCCTCTCACAGGTTAATTCGATTAAAGAGTTACCGTCGTGCAAGAGAGGAAGCGCCTATTCATCGAGTTGCGGTAAATCAAAGATTGATTTTCGATACCTCTTGAATAGACAGTGCAACGAAAGAGTGGAAGCAATTAACATTAACTTAAAATGTTTTTATTCAGCAATTGAAAGAGCAGAAGGGCAAATTAAATTTTGTGCAAAAATTTGTTTTATCAGAGTTGAAATATCAAAATCATAACTGAATTACCGGAAAAGTAAATATTCGTGGTTCGAGGAGAATTTCGTGTCAAATCGACACTGAAGCGTTCAAATCTCACAGTATAATTAGATCAACGAGTTATCATGCAAGCAAACAGTGTCTATCATCGAGTTGTAGGAAATCATGGATTGGTTTCCGGTTTACAGGATAGCTAAGCAAAAAAATTGAATTAATGGATACGAATCGAGAGGTACTGATGTGAAAATTGGCTTCATCGATTTTCAGCCAAATCTCAAAATTACATTAAACCTAACAAATTTCCTATTCATAAATCTTTACTATGTTAGCATATGTAATAACATTGACGAATAATTCTGTGAAGCGTTCTTACAAAATAATAAATCTAAATACGATAATTTCAGAAAAAAATTCCCAAAACTTTGTATTTGGTTTTTCTTTTTTCACCCTCTATATTCATTGTCGTAAATTTCTTTACGAACGAGCCGTGAGAGCGAGGTTGAATGGAAAACTTTGGAGGTCGTGTAAGTTTTAAATCGATGAGCCGCGAGTATATTCGAAGCTTAATGGACGCTTTTTTTTTACCAAGTATACTCGATTGTGAATAGAATCAAGAAATTCTGAGTGTAAAAGAGAGACAGAGAAAGAACGAGAATAACAGTAGAGGAAGGATGTCGAAGTCTTCCTGAACGACGGACATTCATTGCCAAGGATAAAATGAGACAAGAATCTCACGAGCGAAATCTCGTAAAAAAGGTTCAAGATAGAACATTTCACCACCGAACCACTTTCCTTCTACTCGTTTTCGTTTCAAGCTTTTTCGAAAATTTAATAGAAATTTGAAAATGTGGAATTCTTTTTTCCTTACTGACGAAATAAAATGCACCAAAATAATATATAAATTTAAAAAAAAGAACGAATTACGAAAATAAAAATATGGAACGAATATTTTTTTTTAAAAGAACGTATCAGAAAAAATTACCTGAGATCTCCTTTTTGCAATGATATCTTTTCGAAGAGGATGCGAATCCGTTCCTTCATCCTGAAACGCGATGAATAAAATTTAAGTAAGATTGATAAGAAAATGACGACACAAAATTGTACAATCGTATATTTTCTAGACGTTCATTTAGATTTTATTAAAATATCATTTGTTGCGCGTGATTTAAAAGGTACAAAATTTCTGCAGGAGATTGCGATGATGACTCGCTTAAAAGGGAACGTGTACCGCTTTAAAAGCGCGTAGCTAGGATGCAGGCAAAGTTTTGGGGCACATGTGGTAACCACACTCGGGTATACGTATGCATTGTGTTTGCAGACAAACGGGGTTTTAGACTACATTATCCGAGTATGTATCCCAGGAGCCTGGAGCCGGCTCATTTCATCAGGAAACTACCTTCATCCCTGCTTATAATACAAACCATTATAACACAGGCGTTTATTTCATTTCACTAATCTCCGGTGTTGTAATTCTATCATTAACGTTATCACTTTTTGTTTGTGTATTTTTATAATTTTTATAATTGGCTTTTGATTTTTGATCAACAAGAATAGTCGATGACTGAAAACAGGACTCGAATATTGTTGCACAATTTGACGTTCGAGTTATTTTTAATGCTGTTACTTCCAAATTATTTTTGTATTCGCAAAAATTTAAAGTTTAAGATTGGATTATTCTGAAAAATAATTTTATTTTGTCCCAACATCAATGGAGAAAAATTGTTTTAATTGTAAGCCTTGTGCACTTCACAAGTAAAAAATAATTGTATCGGTTTGAGGTTTTAAGAAGCCAAGAATACAGGATGAACGATAATTTCCTGGAATAAGAAAAGACTTTCATATTCTTTTGTTCGCGATTAATTTTTATAATCGTTGGTTCGTGTTTCTTTTGCTTTTAATTCTTTCTCACTCTTTCTTGGGCTAGACATTTTTTTTCTTCGTTCTCACATTTTTCGGAGCTAAGCTCACACTCCCGGACGCAGTGTGCCTGACAGGAGAACTTTCACGAGCGTCGTAACAAGGAGGTAGGCTATGAGGAACGAGAAAAGTTGTTCCAAGCCGGAAGCCGCAAAATTTCTCGTGACAAGAGAGGAAACCGTTGGGCCTGGCGACAAGGGGAGAAGGCCAGTAACCGAGAGTGAATAGGCGTATATAGAGCGGAACGCGACATGACAGGATATGAGAAAGAGGGCTTTTTAGAAGTGATATTGTTATATTTCACAAAGGGTGTGAAATGTATATAATTATACGAAATTTTATCTGTGAAGAATTTTTTTTTAGTTTCTATTCGACTTTGTTTCAGCTATTTTTCTGAATGATTTTATGATATTTTTTCCGATTAAAAAGGTCGAGTATTTTTCAATCGCTCAACAGATTTTATTAGGTTTTCAACTTACTAAAATCATATTTAGTTTCATTGAAAATTATAGCGACAATGTAAAACTTTCAAGGGATGCTGTGAATAGATACAAATGTGAGAATATTTACCTTGCTCTAAAGTGATAGGAGCACCTGATGTTTTTCGGATATGAGGATGGATATTGCGGGGAATAGAAGCGACCGTGTTGCGGAGTCGCTGCTGAACTGACAAAGTGATGATCGCACATTGTGCCAGGCACGAGTTGACCATCTGTACCGAACATTCCTGAAAAAACGAGAAAGTGGAAATTCCATTAGGAAAATTCGATACGCGATGAGAATAAATTCGGATAAGATTCTTATACGTGTTCCTATTTGTAAATAGTACAAAAAATATACAAATACGTAAATCGCATATTGTTCACAGTAATGTTTTTTATTTTATTCAAAAAGTCATTTTGATATCTCCAATAATCCTATTCGGAATTTTTGATAAAAATTCGAGAGTAAAATGTTCGAATTCAATGGAATTGAACATAAAAGATCGTCAGAGTGAAGAATTTTACTCTCACCCATAAAGAACACGGCTATGTAAAAAAATACAATGAAAATGGAGTAAAAATAGCGCGATTCGGTACTATAATACTCTGATCTCTAAAAAGGAAGGATATACGAGCAGGGAAACGAACAGGTATAAAAAAAGAGTTCTATCAGTCGATGGAAAATTTTCGCATCGAAAATGGATTTGAAATAAATTTTGTACCTCATACTATAACTATATGACAAATGTTCTGCAGCGAGAATCGAGCTTTATGCTATTTACCGGATTTATTTTCAACCCCCTCTTTTCTCGATCTCGCCACGATCTGTGTTATGCATGTGAGCCGGACGGAATTAGATACTCGAGACTCGATCTCGTGGGGGATAGTGTCTTCGATATGTGGCTGCGAGGATATCGCACAACCTCTCGGTATACACGAGCAAGGGATCGAGGAGGAAAAAAGGACAAGATAAAAAAGCTCACCTCGACTGGCTTGCATTTTACCTCGAAACGTCTTCCAGCGTGTACGATTTCACGAAATAATACGTAAAAGTGTACGTGCATACGTTTCTGCTACTTCTCGCATTTATGTGTGTATAGGCTCGGAGAAAAGTTTGCAATAAAGTATGCAAAGAGATGAGAACGGCGAGAGGTTTTGTATGCACCTTTTCGTACACATCACAACATTTTCTTTTTTCTCTTTTTCTTTCAATCTCTCTCTGCGCTGATACAGTTGGGGGGCATCTCGCTCGGTGTCACGTTGCAGATTGGAAGAAAAGTGCCTCACACTCCGAAGGTTTTCACAGAGGCAAGGGCTTCCAGCCCAATGTTGAGAGCAATACGAAAATACATCGACAAATATTTTCAGAGACTTGCAAAACTTATCGTGCGCGTATAACCTTGGAATGCGTGATTTATATCGGAAAGTAGAGATATAAACATTGAGTTTTTACACGTACGAAAATTTTCGCATGAGCGTAAAGTGGGAGATCGAAAAAAGTATCGGATATTTGAACAGTCCTGTGTATTGAAGTTATAGAATTTTTTTTATAATGCAGACAAGCTGAGCTACTTTGAAAAGTAATTTTTGTGAATTGTAAGAATTGAAAAAAATTAACAAATTTTGAATCGAAGTTAAAGCTTTCTTCTGAAATATCTAAATTTGTAATTAAAAATCAGAAGATTCTCGCAAAACAGCTTTTCTCATTTACAATAAAAAAACTAAGTAAATTCTGTGTAAAATTAAGATTTCTTGCTTAAATCTGTATTATAACATGAAAACTGCGTTAATCTTCAGTCTTGAAAGAATTACTAATCCGATGAAAAGAAGTAATAAGAAATTCCAGATTAAAGGGAATCATTTGTCTGGAAGATGAAAAAAGTGCACAAATTGTGGCTTGCATCACTTTATTACACGACGAAAAGCTTGAATTTCACCATCCTTTTACTCGCAGATAAGACGCGGTTAGGTATGGATGATTTTTTTTCTCACGGCGAATCACGACCGCACCAAAGTGATTCTATTTTATCGGGACGAGTAAAGAGAGCGAGAGAGACAGAGTCGAAGCTCCGCAGCAGAATAGACTCGAGCGAATAATGCGATGGGTGGAGGTGGAAAATCCTCAGTGTGTTTTATACATATACGTATATATAACCGACGAGCTTTGGTTTTCTAAGGGCTTTTTGAGTGCGCTGTCTTTACACGCCGAGTTCTCACCGAAGGTTTTACCTCACAGTGGCACATACACATGATGCTAAATGGATCTCATCTTTTATATTGCTCTCGTAAGTCGCTTGCATATAGATATAAATATACGTATGCACATACAGACGTCCTTTTCCACCACGAGTTTTGCAATCTTCTTGAAAGTGCCATTTTGTTTTATTTCTACCTACTGGCCTATCCATAATTTCGCGATACATACAAAGACGTACAGACTGACACCCACACACAAAGCGAGCGGATCGCGCGAAAGCGCTCTTCTTTTTGGCGTGAATTTTACTGGGCCACTGGGCACGATTTTATCCTCCCCCTTTTAACTTTTCAAGTAGCCAGCCTCACCGCCTTTTGAATAAGGACGTAAAAAAGAAAAAAAGTGCACGGGTGGCTGCACTTTATTTAAGAGGAAGTTAGTGACTTCATTAGGCTGAGTATAGCGCGTCATTCTCGAGGCAACCGCGAGAATAAATGGGATTTTACGATTATGCGCGTCAGGTGCGAGGAAAAAATATACATCGCCGGAAAATTTGTCATTTCTGTGTGTTTAAAATATAAACACGCGTTAAAACGTAAGAAAAATGTAATCCCTCCGATAAGTTTTGAATATCTTTGTATAGATGCATGAATTCGTTTTTCAGATTAAAATATGCAGCGAATAATTTGCAGAACGCTACTGTGACACGTTGACAAAAAGCTCGAAAAAAGAACAGGGCTCTAAAAAATGTTTTTTCCTCAATTTTCAAAGGACTCCTGATATGGCCTAGATAGACGAAGCGTATCAGAGCGACACAATGGAACGTTTGGTAATCAGAAGAATACACACGATTGCACATGTGTCGCTCGACAAACTTTTTTGTTGGAGCGTCGAAAGATCGAAATTCTTTTGATTGAAATGTCGAAATGGAATAGACGCCAAAGGCGCACCGAGGCGGATTTTTGGTTCGAATACATCTGGAATAGTGACGGACGGAGAGTGAGATTTAGATAAGCGTGGAGCATCACGAATATTGTTGAAACATGTGGATTAAACTAGTTACTTTTCAAGGGGTAATTTACGAAAGTATTGAAAGTAAGGCAATTAAAGGAATTAATATATTTTATGAAAAAATAAACAATGATAATTTGCAAAAATATTAATTACATTTTCCTTTCATTCATCGTGTTATCCAAACACGCACTCATTTCTCATCAGAGAAAATCTTACACTAAAAGTGATATATAAACTTACACATATGAAATACTTACGGATGCATTAACGTGGATATTACACAGAGTGTATCACGTTTGAATGACAGGATGAAAGATTGAAGATCATGAAAGGTATGAAAGAAAAATCACTTATTCGATATTCGGGGAAGTGGGGCTACTATAGAATAAGGGAGCAGCGTTCATGCTCTTTTGCTGACTGTGCGGGTCTCAGGGATATCGAAATCCGAAAGAAAAAAGACGAAGTGGAGGAAGAGAGGAAAAAGAAAAATTGAATTGGGCCACTTCGCTTGTTGAAAAGGATCAGTCCTCGACGTGCCTTCATTCTGCTCGATCCAAAGTGCAAGAGTAGTATATTCAATACTTTTCTCATCTCTCTCGTCCCGGAATTGAGTCCCGATATGAGAGAGAGAGGTAGATAGAGGGAAAAACCACAATGGGATTACAAGGCTGTGTGCACCCGGAGGCTGTGCGAGAAGCGAAGAAATACTGAAGGAATGCGCGTCGAAGTAGTAAAGATCGAATATGATCGGACATTTAAAAAGTTTGAGGACACATTCGTCACGTTGCTCTTAGAAATTCGACTCTCCTCCCGATTACGAGAGAATTATCACCGAAAAATAAAGTGGCCGCCCTTCAGCGGTTAAAGAATCGAGAAAAATAAGACGGTAAGTGGAGAATGATAGTTTCGATCGCACGATCGAAAAGTTTCGAGAAAGTTTCGTTCCTTCCACACTTTCGTTAAAGATCGATCGGATTCTTCCCGTCAAATACATATTCCGAAACTATCGACGAGAAAGTTAGGATCAGCGCGCGTGGAGGTCCCGAATAGTTTAGAAAATGTTATACGACCCTATCAAATCTGTCTCACTCGTATGTGAGAAATCCATATAACGTTCCTGGGTCGCTTTCAAACTTTAATGGACACTCTGGCGAATTTGATACCGCGGCCTAGATACACGAGAAATACGTGACCCCGCGATGAACCATTATCTGTATGCATCACTGTAATACGAGCACACGCACACACGATTTTAAGGAATAAAGATGGAGGGTTTTGAGGAGGGATAAGAAGCAAGAGGCAAGTGCAAAAGACACACGATTTTTCGCGAGCATAAAGGGGGAGAGGGAAATAAAATCGTGAGAGGAAAAAACGATACGAGGCTGAAAAAAACTGGATGAAAGTCAGAAAAAGGGGTTGCCAGGAGTTTTCGTGACTGGAATGACGATACGCGGCACAATGAGAGAGAGAGAGAGAGAGAGAGAACGCATGAGAAAGAGATGAAACTTGTGTACACAAGACTCAGCATCAGTTCTCTCTTACGAATTGGAGTATAAACCGCGAAATACTGTCACCCGACATGACAAGAATTTATCATGAAAGCTCGAGTTGCAGATAAAAAGGCAGAGTGCACGGAATATTTCGAAATTTTAGACATGGATACTGGATTATTGGTCGAAACGGTAGGATGATTTTGTTCATGGCACTTCGTACCAGACACATCGTGGTTTATTGCGACCGTCTGATAGCTCTTCTAAAGTTAGTACGTGGCTGATCTATAATCCCCTACCTGCATGATTTTAATTCAAACTTTATGAAGCTGATGACTTTGACTCCACACGTAGCGTGTGACTGAAAAATTGTCACACGATATCAAAAAAATATCCAAGTGCTGAGTTTTACAATTGACACCCTGTTTTGAGTTTCGAAATAAATGTCATTAATTCACATTTTACGAGATTGATGATTTTAGTACTTGGCATTGCGCCTGGTGCGTCAATTTTCGCAATATCATCAAATATTTGTCTGACGATGAAATATGATTGAACGTTAATGTAGCGCCTAAGTGCAGGTAATTAATTGAAAAATTTATCATCGTCGATGCGGAGGCGGAGAAAGGGTGCAGCAGATTTCTGTTTCCCCTGCGTTATTTGTTTAATCTTGAAATTATTCAAATTACAATTGTCGCATTGACGAAACTCTATTACATCCTTCCGGAGCAAGCTGCTCTCGTCCAATTATATGTATGCATCGAGTGAATATATTCACGGCAGTCACGCTTCGCGATTATTTATCGTTCGTACGAGCACTGTTATTCCATTAACGGAGGCATTGCTCGTAGTAATTATACCGTTAATCGTGGACTCTCGGTGTTGGTTCGCCGCTGTGTGTGGACCTATCGAAATTTATGTTTGCTTGTTCGAGACCGGGCAATTGTTATTTATATCGAACGTCGAACTTTACACGGCGACGAAAATCACAATGTTGAAAAGCAAACGGACTGAACGGATGATAGGACTGTCGATATACTCGCAACTCTGTCGGTATTTTGTCTCCTTCCTTTTTTCGTTTGTTCTTGTTTTTCGTTAAAAAAAGAGCCAATGGCTCGGACGCTGTAGAATTCCATCGTAATTACGAGCACCTAACAATAACGCGCCCAGGGCCACTTTTTCGGCAGTTGTAAAAACAACAATGAGATTAAAAACAAAACACGAAAAGACTGACGATAAAGACAATTTAGTGCACTTGCGAGCGAGTAACGTAAAAACGCGTATTCCCATTTTCGGTGAATTAAAAAAAATCGAAAAATGGAGAGCGTAAAATAAATGTGAACAAAAATTTCAAGCGTGTTCCGTTACCGCTCGTGGAAGCAATAAACCGAGTTCTATTTTTTAGTGTGCACAAAGGGAAATGCCCGGATTTTAAAAATCGTTCAAAACCAGGAAAATATTTGCCGGATGAATTTTTTGACCGCTAAAAAAAAATAAAATCAACAATGGATGCAGAACTTCCGGTTGCGGTTTATATATTCTCATTAGACCGATAACTTGAATTGAAAAATGTAAACATTTTCGGTGCCTACGGTGTTCGCGCGAGTGAACGTTTCAGACGCGAATCCCCCGTCACGTTTCTCCTTATATTCCCACAAAATACAAGCCATTAAATCTTGACGGTGCAAGGAGAGAGCATTAAAGAAATGCGAGGCAAGGAGAACGGGTTTTGTTCAGCTTTTCTCGAAGTTTCCAACAGAAATGAGGAGTAGTTGTTTACTCAACGATAGTTCCTTCTTGCCTCCCTCTCTACCTCAATCTTAATCCGTCTCTCTCCCTCTCCAGCGCTCTCTCAGCATTATATTCTCCTCCTAGTGAGTCCGTTTTGATCGGTATATATGTTCTCACAAGAGAGGACTTCTCAATTAATGCATGCCTGCAAAGAAGCGGAAATAAACGGTTCGTTTCAACAATCTCGTGGTCGGGAGTCCGGCAAAAAGTTTTAATTACGGGGAAAGAAAGTGTACGACAAAACAGCGAGGGCGGGAAGAGAGCGAAGTACCAAGGTTGGGATAAATTGTCTGAAAGCACCCCTGAGCTACCCGGGGTTCAATTTTACGATGAAATATTAAAAGGAATGAAAAAAGTGCATCGTTGAACATTGTTACAAGCGTCAGATAATATACGTGCGTTTACTCGGTGGGAATTAATCGTAACTTTTTTTTCACAACGCGGAAAAATAAGGATAACGAGGAGCCCAGGAAAAGCTCCGAGGGAAGAAGCTCTTTGACATTGTTTAATTAACGAAGAAGTCCGAGGAGTTTTCGCGTCAGTGGGTTCGTTATCGTTTTTGCCAGCGAAATGAGAACAAACGATCTCCAAAATTCCACGACGGCGATTTTTTTTCATCTCTTTTCCTGATTTTTATAACAAATCCAAAAGTAAATTTTTCTCATCTTTGATAAAATGATAATTAAAATTACGTCTCCGATTCAATTCACACTCGTATGAAAATGAAATTTTTTCTTGACATAAAATATTTGTATGTTCAATCGTTGTCGTCGTTAATTGAATTTTTTCCAGCATGTAAACGAAAAATGCAAAGTGCAGTTAAACGGGTAGGTGTGTAATGAACGATTGTAAATAATCGTCAGTGCTTCACGACAATCGCAATGCTTGTCGGTAAATTATAAGCACGTTCGTGACATCTGGAGACAGATGGTAATCGAGATTCAACTCTCGTGGATTATATCTTTCTCTCTCCCTCTATTGAGAGAGGATGCTCGAGAGTGGGGTGGAAGCGAGAGGGCGGTTGTTTCGCTTCAGGCTCTCCATAAACTCAGCCGGCGCGCTTGTGTGACATTATACCCCGTTGCTCGGGCTTTCTCGATTCAACGGTAACATACACACTGTATCGTGATACAATAAAGTTACGCTCGCTAAGTCACAGCTTTACGAGAACGGACGATCCTCGACTCGTCTCCTGTATTATAAATTATCGTATAACTATAGACTCCGAGTGTATGAGCGAGACTGTACGTATAGGTACATATAGAGCAGATCAAGCACTAATAATAAATGATGCGAAGCCAAGATTTTCGATGTACATAGTGCGATAAAAGTGCAGCGAGATTTCTTTTCTCTCTCGCCTACTTTTTTTTATATACGAAAAAGTTATGCCTCTTAACTCCATCTGTGCAAATCGTCATCCGGAAATTACATCCATCTTCCGGATTTCCCCGAAGAGAGACTGAAAAGGAAAATAAAGCGACGATATATTCCTTAGACTTTTTTTTATTCTTCTGGATCTCCAAGAATTTTTCGTCGGCCAGCGGAGTTTGATTAAGGATCGTCATTTTTCACAAAGTATTTTCTACTGGACTCTTCGCGAATATGAAATTTCTCATGTCCCAGGTGGCTGAATAGATTTTCAGTCTGAATGGGATTAGCCATCGGTTATACTCGTACGTCCGACAATGAAACGATGATAGCGGAAAAAGCATTTTGGCTCTTGGCAAAATCCGGTATAATACGCAAACGAATTATCACGGACCAGTTTAAACTCTGACGCTTTCCTCTCTATGGAAAACGAGAAGCTGCATTCTTAATTAGCACCTATTAATAACTGTCTACTCAACTATATAATGAGCATTTATTATTGTTATTACTCAAACATGTATGTATATGCTTGAAGTTTTTTCTGGAACTACGAGAATTAATTAAGTCTGCTTGGTGTCAGCTTTTTTAACGTGCCTCGATGTTATATGCAAGTCTCATTTAATTTCATTATATCCCAACAGTTTAAAATTGTAGTATTCTGACTTTATGAAAAATTATGAAGACTTCACGATGATTAACTTTGAAGCTGTAAATATTTTTCCCTTTATGAGTATAAACGTAAAATTGACACGAACACGCTTTTCTCCAATCTCTGGAAAAATTTAAGATGAAAGATTGATAAAAAATAAAGCAATAAAAGGAGAATCATAAAGTAAGGGTATAGATCGATGGATGGATCGCTTTGGCGTGAAATACCTTGTATGAGGTTCGCTTTGCAAGAACCTACGGTGGACTGAGTCCGAATGTAGTTTAGCGAACTATTCAGAGGCTTCCTGGGCAGGATTTCACGATCCGTGGAATCCCCGGACGAGGTTTACGGCCAACTGCGGTTGCTGCTCGCGTTCCATCGCGGACAATTGATAATTGAATGTGTATTGGTCTCTAACGCGCACACGTACACGATTCTTCGGATTGTTTATTCGTTTCGTACCACATCGTTTATCGTCCGAGCGGAGAATCGGAGTAGAAGACTCTGTTCGAGCGTGAACGGCTTTCCTTCAATAGCTTCTAATCGAGCGATGTCTGATCGATATCTAAAGTATCCTATACGTCAAAAGTGCGACCCCTTGAAAAAATACTCTGACGCGAGTTCTTTCAAGCATCATTTCACTTTTCTTTTCCTAACAATTCTTCCTTTTACGATCAATTCAATTCCTCATGGTCACGTAACAGGCAAATTAGCGTTTTGGCCTATTCTCTCTGTTTTCTCAGGAATCGAATGAATAAAAGTAATGGCACCGGGTTGTACGAGCTTGCCGAAACACCGAGTTCGTTAGAACGGGAACGAGAAACACGTGTCAGCGAATTTTGGCATCCCTGCGAGGAGATTCGTCGAGGGAACGTGGCTTCGTTCCGAAGCTCACACACCGTATGGAAAAATATATATACACGCGCGCAGCCGAATGGTTAAAACGTCGCACGGGCGACGAAGCCAGTGAGAGAGAATGCTGCAGTTGAGATCGACCGCACGGGGTATTTGCACACATATAATTATTTAAATTTGTGGTAATGGAATTTTAGGTAACGGAAGTTAACCTTCCGGCCTCTGCGGGTTTTCTGCTTCACGGACATTTGTTTTCTATATACCTATAACCTTCAACCTATCTGAATAAATCTGTATCTATCTTCGTGTCTCTGCATCACCAAGGCTTATCCCATGAATTCCGTTCAATTTCTTTGAAGAACATTTTTTTTCGGTCTTCATTCACCATTATAGGTAAGAACGAGTATTGATTTTTATACAAATTCTTGTGTTTTTTTTAATAGTAATAATATATTTCAATATGAACATTAGTACTCTTGCATTCGCGAATCCTATCAACGCTATCGACGGGGATATCGAAGGCAAGATATTTTTAGGTATTGTAGAGGAAAAGGTTGACACAGAAACGAGCCTGCGACGTAAATTCGATAACGCGAATTTGACACAAATTCGGTTGGGAATTTTCGTCAACTGAAGCGAAATTTGAGACGTGTCTGACATTGAAACGTCGTAAAATAAACATGTGTTCCGCAATCGTAAATTTAACGGTTGGCAAAGTTCGGGAAGTTTGCATTGTTACTACTTTTGGCTCATAAATTTCAAATTTACGGCTGATAGAAACTCCGATATACTCGAACTATCTAAATATTGGATAACAAGAACAGTACAAAATAATTGCAAGAAACTTCGAAATTCTACCTGTAAATCGAATGCGATATATTATTAAATCATTTTCATAAACTCCGTAGACGTTAGTACGAAATATATGTATATCTTCGAATTTATTTG
This sequence comes from Cremastinae sp. B BG-2022a, assembly GCA_030522605.1. Classification (NCBI taxonomy): domain Eukaryota; kingdom Metazoa; phylum Arthropoda; class Insecta; order Hymenoptera; family Ichneumonidae; species Cremastinae sp. B BG-2022a. The sequence goes on from JAPYYX010002741.1 coordinate 13,742, forward strand.
GCATTCCAAAATGACATGCGTAGGAAAAAAAGGTAATTGTCTGGAAGCGCGGCTCATCGTAGAGAGAAGAGTGGGGGTGAGTTTTTTGTCTTTCAACAGTAGAGAAATATTCGAATAGATGAATTAAATCGGGGGAAGCAATAAAAAGAATTTATTTTGATAACCCCACCTCAATTTTATTATTTCAACTATGCTCTATTAGATACAATTCATAAAAAACTTCCCCTCCCCTTTTTTACGATGATCCGTGCTTCCAGACAATTACCAAAAAAAATAAAACTAGTAGAAGTGAAAATTCTCTTAAGGGGTTACGTGGGTTTCGTCGAAAAAAAAAATTCTATTTTCAAGAATTTTTTTTTCATATAATAAATGAAATATTTTATTGAAACTTTTTACT